>CAJNDT010003414.1:0-23105 GCA_905221615.1 Symbiodinium sp. CCMP2592
GACGAAGCCTTGCTTTGACGTAATCCCAGCCTTCTTTTCTGAAGGCCACAAAACGTGGTTGCGTTGCGGTGTAGGGTTTAGGATGAGTAAGTGAGCATTGCTGTAGTCCATGTGGGCAGCCAAAACTCTTTGTTGACATCTAGCAGGTTTGCTGAGCGCCGTAGTCTTTTACGTAGAGCAACGCGCAGCATGAAAATCTGGATCCGAAATTGTCCGCTTGCAGAAAGCTAGGACAGGCAGACTCTACTGATCCGCCGCAGTTTGATTCTAGATTGTATGCTGCAGGGTGTGAGGATACAGACGAGGGAACCTGAACGAGCCCAGAGGTGGCGGGCAAATGATTTCACCCTTAGGACAAAGCCGGTGGTATAATACTCAGCTGCCAACTGAGTTTGATTGACTCCGGCATGTCTGGGAACTTCCACCGTTCTAATAGTGTTATACTACCCAAAGGGTGTGTAAGTGGGTTCCCTTGGTTTTTGCAGCAGATGGGGTGGGTTCCCTGTGGGTTTACTTGTTTTTTAGCAGCAACTCAGGTGGGCTACATATGGGGTTCCTTGTTTTTTGCAGCATTTCGGGTGGGTCTGGTTTTGCTTCAGGTAGCTTTCTTGTAGATTCCCATGGTTTTTGCAGCATGGACGGTGGGTTTCCTGTGGGTTCCCAAGTTTTTGCAGCATTTTTAAGTGGGTTCCCATGGTTTTTAACAATATCGACGGTGGATTCTCTGTGGGTTCCCTTGTTTTTTGCAACACTTCAGGTGGGCAACATATGGGTTCCCTTGTTTTTTGCAGCATGTCGGGTGGTCTGTGTATGTTCTTCACTTAGCTGTCTTGTAGATTCCCATGGTTTTTGCAGCATGGACGGTGGGTTCCCTGTGGGTTCCCTAGTTTTTGCAGCATTCTTAAGTGGGCTCCCATGGTTTTTCACCGTCGATACGGTGGGTTCTCTGTTTGGTTCCCAGGTTTTTGCAGCATTTGAAGTGGGTTCCCATGGTTTCCAATAGGCTCTTTTGGCTTTTGCAGCATGTCAGCTGGGTTCCCTGTGGGTTTCCTAGTTTTTTTGCAGCATGTTTAATGTGTTCCCATGGTTTAACAGCATCGACGGTGGGTTCCCTGTGGGTTCCTTGCTTTTTGCAGCATTGCAAGTGGGTTCCCATGGTTTTCCCAGCATGTATTGCGCAAAGGTCTGGGCGGGCTCCCTTGGCTCTTGCAGTGTGTCAGCTCGGTTCCCTGTGGGGTACATGTGGGTTCCCATGGTTTCTCCAGCTCGCGCATTATGGTTCAGAGAAGAGTGGAACTGAAGAAGATGTTCAGGACAGTGGCTGCAGGTGTGGCCCAGTTCCATCGCACATCTTGCGCTGCATTTGGATTTGCTGCTTTGAAGTAAGGCTGCAAAAAGCACGTCTGCTATCTGCAGTTTGGGTCGAGACCAAAGACGTTTAAACAGGCTCACCTCTGATGCACATGAGGCTCGCCGCCCTCCTGTGGTAATGCTCTTGATAAGTTTGCTGCGGCTAAATGCTGGCACGCTGATGCGAGGATTTTGCGGCATCTACTGGCAGATGTTAATCTCAGCTTGTAGCTTCAACTGTTTCGATTGCTTGCTGCACGTGGGCTGTTTTTGCGCTGGGAAGCTCCACTTGCAGGAGCTCTTTTTTCCTACAGAATCGTAGGAAGCCTCGAAGGGCCTCCCCTGTGCGGGAAAGATCTTGTACGAACAAGAACAGAAGAACTTGTCTTGAAACGGCAGCCGATGGCAAGTTTGGCAAATTTTCCAAAAGTATCTCACATTTCACAGCATGTTGGCTTTCTTGGACGTTGATCCAAACAGCATGCGGAAGGAATTTTGTTTTTCCGTGCAGTTTGCCAGCTGAAACGGGTTCCAAAAAGCAGCTCTAGTCCGGGCACCGAAACGGGGCTCCCGATTTTGGCTTTCTTCGTTGGACATACAAGCTCACGCAATTCGGGGCCCCAGATTAGAGCTCAGATTTGGGAGCCATTTCTGGGGCCCAGTTATGCCGTTTTTTCGTCGAGCAGATGCAACATCTGCGTGCACAGCTGGCCGTTGCGTGCAACAGTATATAAAACTCGCCAGCTCTGTTTTGCATTTTGCCGGTGTTCCTTCAAAACTCAAAATAACAAGTGGAACGCTCGCAAACATGTGAACCTTGCAAACAGAACTTTCTCACACCGTGCGGGAAAGATCTTGTACGAACAAGAACAGAAGCACTTGTCTTGAAACGGCAGCCGATGGCAAGTTTGGCAAATTTTCCAAAAGTATCTCACATTTCACAGCATGTTGGCTTTCTTGGACGTTGATCCAAACAGCATGCGGCAGGAATTTTGTTTTTCCGTGCAGTTTTCCAGCTGAAACGGGTTTCAAAAAGCAGCTCTAGTCCGGGCACCGAAACGGGCCCCAGATTTTGGCTTTCTTCGTTGGACATACAAGCTCACGCAATTCGGGGCCCCAAATTAGAGCTCAGATTTGGGAGCCATTTCTGGGGCCCAGTTATGCCGTTTTTTCGTCGAGCAGATGCCACATCTGTGTGCGCAGCTGGCCGTTGCGTGCAACAGTATATAAACCTCGCCAGCTCTGTTTTGCATTTTGCCGGTGTTCCTTCAAAACTCAAAATAACAAGTGGAACGCTCGCAAACATGTGAACGGAGGAGGCCCTTCCAAGCATCCTAGAGAACAGCTTCCGGAATTGGCTCCGTAATTCGAGCGTTCTTTTGGCCCATGTGTTGCAACGATGTCCGACGTGGAGGCACCTCCTGTTCCTCCCCCTCAAAGAGTGGAGTTGCCGCAGGAGTGTAGAACGTCCTTCGTAAATAAATGGTCCTTCCTCGTCTGCCTGTTGCTAGGAGACTTTGTCCGCCCGTCTGGCCAGCCTGCGACAGGAGCGTCAGGATGCAAAGGTGTGGTATTGTCTGCGTGTCTACAAGATGTCTTGATTGTCTTTCGTCCAAAGCAGGTAGAAGCGCGCAGAGTCGCTAAGATCCTGAAAGCAGAGCAAAAACGAATTCGCAAGGCATGGTTCTGTCTGCTGCCCCGTCGAATGTAGATGTTTGTGAACTTGCCCAGGCCAAAAAAACAGTAGCACGGCAGCTTTCTGAATCGCAGTAAATTAACCCTTGTCGTTTCTCACACGACGGCGCGAATGTTTTAACGCGCATTGAGCCCGCCACTGAGAGTGATCAGCGGTCAGTGAGCTTCGCTGTCGCCTCTCTGGTGTTGAACTGTTGCCCCAGCAGCGAGTATCTGTTGAGCAGTGACTAAGCTCTGCCAGCTTTTAGTACGTGAGTCAGTGAGGGTGAATGAGTGAGCTTTGCTGCGACGAACGGCTGCCTGCAGCGCGTAAATTCTTCTTCGGTGTCGGGTGAGCAGTGACCAAGCTTCGCTCTTTCTTTTCCAAGGGAATGAATGTTTACGGCTTTGAGCCCGGCGCTGAGAGTGGTCAGCGGTGCGAGCCCTGCCGCAGCAGTGGGTGAGAGTGCTTGGCTGTGGCCCGAACTGTTGCGTGGCAGCTAGTAACTTCTTCGTCTTCGGTTGAGCGTGAGCGGTTCAGCAGTGTGCAAGCATTGTCTGAGGCAGAGCACGAATGTTTTACGGGCTTTGAGCCTGGCACTAAAAGCGATGACTCTGCGGAGTGGGGTTTGCCATCTGGCAATGAGGTCTGCCATCTGAGCCAGTGAATGTATGAGCATTGTCCAAACTGTTGCCTGAGCAGCTGGTAAACTTTCCGGCTAGTCAGTGACGAAGCCTTGCTTTGACGTAATCCCAGCCTTCTTTTTCTGAAGGCCACAAAACGTGGTTGCGTTGCGGTGTAGGGTTTAGGATGAGTACTTGAAGGATCTTGGTGGTTAGTATTTGGTTACAGGGGATATGGGGGATATAAGTGGGGTTATATAACTTGTGTAAACGGACTTATCTATGTAGTTAACTAGAGTTACCTAAGTGAACTTATTTGGACTTAGCTAAGTGGGATAAGTTGAAATATCAGCAAATATTCACATACATAGATGAACATAAAATGTATATATCCTCCAGCAAAAGCACAGAAGGAGAAGTGAGGCCACCGAGGACCTACATGACAATAAGCACGAGTGAAGCCGTCCAGAGCCTGATAAATCAAGCAATATATCGCCACAGAAAGTATTGCATGCATGCACATATTTCTGCAGTGCAAGCATGAGGAAAAGGCATGTGCATGATTCATGCATGCATGCTTGCAAGTATATACAGCGGTGACTTCAAGACTCGCATGCAGGGCACACTGCTCGCATGCAGACATGCACTCATGAAAGAGACTCGCATGCAGGGCACCTTGCTCGCATGCATTTTTTTCGGCTAGCGGCTAGACCAAAACGATCGCTTTGCCATCCTTCTCCGAATAGATGCAGCACGATTTGATGCTGTCCGTTGTCGTGATAAAGGGGTCGAGGTCTGTGCATTCAAACATGTGCTCGTACACATGCTTCCATGGTGTGACACAAGTCCAGACTTGGCCTGCAGCTTGGAAGTGAAACTGCACTAGACCCACAGTCGTAGCATCCAAAGCGACGATATCACCTTTTGTGCAAACGAACCCGCCGGCATGCATGGCCCGCAAATCATGCAAAATGGGCCCCGTTGCAAATGGCATGACCTGGCCCACGAGATCAACGAGCTTCTTCGGGGCCGGCTTGGGGTTCATAAGCCGCACCTTTGAGGATGGAAGCTCTGCAGATATGCAGTTCAACTGCACTGCCAAGACATCCTTCAGGACACTCTCCTCGAAGCCCCTGGAGCCATCCAGCTTTTGGTTCGCAAACCGCTTGACGACTTTGTGTTTTCGCTCGTGGGTGAAGCACCACACCAAGTGGCCAAACTTTGCAAGAAATTCACCTAGATGAAGTGACATATGGTTCTTTGGAACCCATATATCTTGGCCATAGGTCTCTAGCAAGCAGTTCGAATGTTTCACGATCGTGTCGTGAAGGACCGCCGGGTCAACAGCACGTCCTCGCACAGCATCATGAAGCATGTCTACGACCTTGCACAGCATCAGGAAGCACATGCATGCCTGGACCGTGCCCGGGCTGATCGCTGTTGTCATGACAAACTTCAAGATAAAGATTCGCAAAACAGGAAGAGCATTGAGGAGCTCAGAAGCCTCAGCCTTCACAGGAGATGTTTTCTTTTCCCGTTTTGCAAAAACTCTTTTTGCATCGGGTGAAGCGAACTGCTTCGGCCACCGAAAGCTGGACACAAAATCCATGAGTCGATCCTCGCCGAAACCTGCATCGCGAAGCTCGGCAAAGAAGCAGCCCAATTCATTTCCAACGATGCCATGGACGAGGTAGATGTGAAAAAAATCGAACATTATGGCCTCAGGCACCTTGTGTCCTATGATGTCATCCATGAGCAACCCGTGCACTCGCAGATTGAATCCCAGGGCTGTTTCCAAGGCCTCGAACTGTGCTTTGCTAACAGTGCCATGCTGTGCATCCAAGAATGCCAGGAAATCCCGAGTCGTGGCATTGGTGTGTAAACGAAATTTCGAATAATCAGTGCACAAGCTGGACACGAACTCAGATCGCATGTCACTCACCGTGCTTCTGGCAGCAACGACATTGCTGCATCGGCAGCAGAAGACGGTGCCTGAGGCACCTTTTCCCTCGATGGACTGCTTAATGGCCGCTTCATCTGCGACTAAGATCTTCAAGTCCAAGAAGATGGGGAAATGGTCTCCTTCCGGAGTGTCCACCACCATGCCTTTTCGCATGTCGTGATCTGTGAAAAACAGTCGAAGCATGAGTCGCCACAAACACGTCAACCCGCCGATGGAAGAACAATGGTGCGACCGTAGGCAGGTCAGTGGAAACCATAATGCCTCAGACGCCAAACCGCGACTTCCAAGTTCGGATATACTCCAGTATATACATTGGATTTTGCGGGAATTGTTGGCTTTGAGTGTGTTGCCAGGGGTCACTTCATCAGCATAGAAAATGAGACCCCATGGCCGAGCATAGGATGGTGTCTCCTTGTGTGGCAACACCTCCTGTCGCAGAAATTCCCACAACGGAGCAAGACTGAAGATGTGCTTCAGGAAGGCAGCCGGGTGGATGTATGGCACCGTCACCGTCTTGTTGCACTGGCCCTCCACCGGGACCTCCATCTTCTGCACCAAGGGCCCATAAACACCGGTAAGAGATGCAAGGTCCTCCTCCCGAGCTCGCTTGATGGAGCTTCTGGAAGATGTAACGTCGTCGGCAAGCAACCCAGACTTCTTTAAGTCTGTCAACACACTCTCTATGCCGTGTTGTGACACATATGCCTTGCGGCCCAACATAGCCAACGGAGCCTTGGAGCTGCTTGCAGTCTCAGTCATGATGATTCAGAAGAGGTGCTCGACGAGTCAGTTCGTGAAAATGGAAGAAACCCTGACCACGAGCAAGTGCCCTGCAGTCGAGCAATGGCTGGATGCATCCGTGGTACCGGATGACTGTCTGTATATAGTCTGAACTTGTGCATGAGAACCATGTCTGAACATGAAGCATCTATATACATATGTGTATAAATTTACGATACGTAAAAGCAATATATACCTATATAAACCCATATATAGATACCATATAGTACATACGAGGGAAAACCCTTTATATATAAGCCGACAGACCTATATATATATATATATACACATCCCCTATATAATATATAAACCTATATAACCGTAAACCCTAAAACCCTATAACCCTGAAAACCCTATGTATTTATAAACCTGAACCTACAGTGTATATATTATATATTTATGAACCTATATATGCACATGGCATGCATGCCCCAGCACTTGGAGCCTGCACACACTGCAGGCACAACACACACACACACACACTCGCCTGCCAACATACACATCCGGAAGAAGCTGGCAGCACGGGCTTCACACATGGTTGCATGGCATTCATGCATGATGCAAGGAAAGCTCGCGAGCAGCTTTTGCCGACTTTCCTCAAAATCCTGTCGCGATGGAGTGCATTTAGCGAAAGCAGGGGCTTCAGACATGGCATTGCATGATGCATGATGCATGGAAAGCTCGCGAGTATAGCTTCTGCCGAGAATCCTCAAAATCCTGTCGCGATGGAGTGCGATGGAGTGCATTTAGCGAAAGCACGACGGAGTTCAGCCAGGGCTTCGTCGGCATTTGGGGCAACCAAAAGGCCGGTAGGGCTTTCGGGCTTCTTTGCTCATCGTTTGCATCACCTCCTTCGAGGGCATGGCCTTGGCCTTCGCATGCGACTTGGCTTTGGCCTTCGGCTGCGATTTGGCTTTGGCCTTCGGCTGCGATTTGGCCTTGGCCTTCGCCTTTGATTTGGCCTTGGCCTTCGGATTCCCGTGCCCCACTGCGGCATCGGCAGCAGACGGCTTCTTCATGGCCGGGCCCTTGTCCGATTCCAGCTTGCGACTCTCCCATGCCGCCAGCATTGCATTAGCTTGCTCGGCTGGTTGCAGGGGCGGCTTATTCTGGTCGTTGGTGGTCTCGGACTGCAGCCCCCAGTTCTCAATCTGCTGCTGTTGCCCATGCGGATCTGATTGATGTCCTTGCGGCTCCGATCGATGTCCTTGCCCCGCCTGGTTGGAAGGAACGATCTGTGCATCGGTCGGCTTTCCCTGACTCTGATGTCCTGCAGGCTGCCCCGGTTGATTGAACAGAACGAGGTTCGGCAAGCCTTGGGACTTCGGGGTTGGCGGTGCCATCCACTGCTGCTGCATATGATTGTATGCCTGCATCATCTGCTGCATCGTCATAAACTGCTGCCCATGACTCGGCAACAGCGGCACATGACTCGGCAACATATGACTCGGGAACATGCCCGGCTGATGCTGCCACGAGCTGGCAGAAGTGGAAGGCGAAACACTCTTGTGCGACTTCCTCACGGGTCCAGTGATGCCCACTGGGCCACTTCGCACCGAAGCCTGAGGGCTGTCTTTGAAGCAACGTTCGGCCAGGTCCTTTGGCAACTGGTCGGGAGTGCTGAATGTCTGGACATGCACTGAAGCAGGCAGCATCTTCTTCACATGTCCTTTCAATGCCGCCTTAAAGTCTTGAACAGACTTCAAGAACTCGCCCGGCTCCCCCAATTCTGCTACCTGCATGTGTTGCTTGAGGAAGCTGATGGCCCTCCCGCATGACTGCTCGGTTGGGTTGCTGCACCCCACTCGAGAGAACACCATGCTCAGCCGTGTGACCTTTGCGAGAACGTTCAGATCGGGATTGCTCAGGCAACTGACATCGTCTTCCGAGAGGAACGGAGCAACATCAGGCAGTTCTTGAGTGCATTTCTTCGTCCTCTTGCTAGCAGCTGCTTTTGCAATCTTCTCGGATACGATGGTGATCAGCTGATCTTTTTGCCCCGGGGAGAAAGGGGAGTCGGCGATGGTCTTCATGAGGGGTTCCATGTCTTCGTTGCCCAAGTCCATCGCCTTGAGCTGCTGCTCCAAGCTGTGAAGCTGTGCCGTCAAGACATGTTGGCGAGCCGTGTCATCCTGGAGGGTCCCGATGATGGCTTTCACCGCCGCAAATTGCTGCATCATCTTCGCTGGCGACAGCGGATCTTCACTATCGTGCTAGACAACGTGATATGTCCTGAGAACCACAACATGAGTACATGCATCATGTGTGCAAAGGTGTTGTGTGAATGTCCATCTTGTGAATGCATCAATGAGCATGCAGGACAGCATGCAAGCGACTGCATGCAGGCTTTCTTTTTTCAACATGTATTCCATGAAACTTCGCCATGCTTCTGCATGGGCATCAAAACTGTGCCAGATGCTTGTGCAATGCTTCTGCATGGGCATCAAAACTGTGCCAGATGCTTGTGCAAAGCCACGAACCTCGGGTCGGTGTTGCCGATGATCCTCTACTTCGGCAGCCGCCGCTCGAAACTCGCCTTGCTGCTGTTCGCATTCGCCAGATCTCCCGTGGATCGCATGATCTCTTGCTCTGCATGCTGAAGCTCTTTGGCCAGACAACCCGGCCGGAGAGCATTGCCCGAGTGGTTCGGATCCACACACTGGGCGACTATATAATAGCTAGAAACTATATATAATAGGCACCCTGTCTTGAGGACCACAACATGAATATATGCATCATGTGTGCAAAGGTGTTGTGCGAAAGTCTGTATGTTGTGAATGCATGCATGAGCAGGACGAGCGACTGCATGATTTCTTTTTCAACCGATGCAGCTTCTTGTGCATGTGCCACACGAAACAAAACTCAAATCAGAGTGCATGGGCACAGTAAACAACACTGAAATCAAAATGGGGCCATATGCCTCCCTAGAGCCAGGTAGCGAGGGTCGGTCTTTCCGACCATTCGCCTTTTAGGCAACTGCTTCTGGTATTGCGACTTCTTCACATGTGGGGACCACAGCTTCGCCGTCTTGCTCAGGATGCGTGTGTGTCCCATGAAGACCACCTTGTTGGTCGATCTGATGATATTCTGCCGCAACAAAACGGTTCTGACTCTCGCCGAGACAGTATTCATCCTGATGTCAAGGGTGGCCAGTTGTCTCCCTTTCCATGCCACTCGGCCCGACAGCATGGTGCCCTGAAGCCAGACAAATCCGTCCTCGAGGCGGGCTTGAAGGTTGATGTAGAGGGTGCCAGCAGGGGCCGGGCGAATGATCATGGGTCTCACGTTGCCGTTCTGTATGGCCCGCCATAGACTCCCATCCTGATTCGCCAACGGTCGAATCATGTGGCAGTGCCATCCACGAAATGAGATCACGTCATAACCCTGGGTGAGTCTGTAGTTCGACACATAACTCAAAGCCTCAAACTGGCCATTGTGAGGAAAGTCGCCAGAAGACCACTTATCAACGAAGGCAGCCTCGTGTGTTCGGATGTCGGGGTGCAACACTTGATGCACTGCCATGATGGATGCGGGTTGTGGCAACTGGCTCGTGACGTGCTCTGCTCGGCAACTCAAAACCTGCGGCAATGCATGACATGTCTGCTCACGAGCACTGCCCTGCGAGCGAATGGTGCATGCTCGTGCATGCACAAGCACACATCTGTGATTGACGTGCATGGCTGTCGATCATGCAGGGAATATACTTCCGTGTCATGTCACGTGCTGCCCTCCAAAGGAAAGGGCTCGGCGGTCGAGTTTGTTGGTTACGATTGGCGGCTTTGGTTGTTTCTCTGTACCTTCTCTCACCGTCTCTGTCTCTTTCTGGCTGCAATGTATGCACACACTGCCGGGCTGGACCTGGCACCTTGCACATGCACACAAACATGCATGCAAATATCGCTCTCTCTTTCTGGCTGCACTGAATGCACACACTTCCGGATAGACGTGGCACCACCCCACCGCCCCGCCACCCCACTGCACCCCACCATGGGCTGCAGGCTTTTCGCTTGTGGTTTGGGTTGCTGTCTGCATGGGGTTTGGGATTTCGTATTGTGGGACTGTATATATATATATATATAACAGTGTTTTGGTGTTTCTGGGTTAGAAGTGTTTTGGTGTTTCTGTGTTTTCGTGCTTCCTGGTTGTGTGGCTTTGTTGTTTGGGGTGTTCGAGTTCTGGTGTTGTGGGCTGCCTCTGGCTTCTCTTTCGCTCTCTCTCTTTCTCTCTCTTGCACAGAACACATGGAAACTTCGCGAGGCTGGTACACACTCCCTGTCCCAAGGTGCACACAATCTCAGGTGCATGCAGCCGATGCAGCCAGCTTTTTTTCTTCCTTCTTCAAACAGTGTGTTCTGTACAAGAGGCAAAATGCCTGAGGTTCCGAACGGACAGCACACGGAAGCGAGGCAAAGGATGCCAGCCTAGAGGTTGCCAAGCTAGCTAGAGCCTAGGCACGAAGTTTATCAATCTATAAAGGGTTTTTAAAACCACAACCCAAACCATATCAATCTATAAAATCGCTGGCAATATGGAGCCCACAATTTATCAATTTATAAAGTTGTAGCCTAAAAACACAGACAACCATATCAATCTATAAACTTTCAGGGTCCAAGGCACACACAACCATATCAATCTATAAAGTTATGTGGTTCCTGGACCCAAAACCATATCAATCTATAAAACCTGTGTTCTAGCCCCTATGCACTAGAACGGCCTACTTCCGAGTTTGCCCCGGATGTTCGGACCTTACATGAAGCCTTTTTCCTTTGGCCCCGCTGCCTGTGCCGTCAATTTCCTAGCTTCTTTGCCGCAGCCGGTGCACGAGAAACGGGCTTGGGTCTATGCTGCTGTGCTGTGTGCATGAGTCTGTGGCTGCTGTGTTCTGTGTGTCTATGGCTGCTGTGTTGTGTGAGTCTGTGGCTGCTTTGCCGTTCGTGGCTGCTGCTTTTCTACCTGACAACCTATAAGCCCTTAACCCTTTCTCATGCACTCGACCACAGCCTCGGACAGATTGTGCACGGATTCCCATGCCAGGTTCATGGGTCCTGCCATTGTGCACAACCATGCATGTCTTTCGCAATGTGTTGTTCACGTGCACTCCCCGGCCTTGACCGCGAGATCGTGGCCGCGATCGCCCTTCACCAGGCCTATGTGCCACGAGACATGCATCATGATCCGGTTGCCACGAAGTGCTGAGCCCCCAGCCCGTGCCATTGGCCAGTGGTGGGGTTCATCCACCACTCCCCAATCCTCCATCCTTTTCCATCCCACTTCGGCACCGGCCCATTGGCCACCGCCCCAGGCGGTGGGACCGGCCCATTGGCCACCGCCCCCGCCGGTGCAATGGGGGGGGGGGGAGTCTGGGGCGCCGGTGGTGGTGGGGGAGGGGGGGCATGGCCTTTCCCACCCCCTGCAGGGGGTGGTGGTGGCGGTGGCCACCACTTCCTGGAGTCCTGTCAGGATTGGGTGTGTGTGTGTGTGTCGTGTGTCGTGTGTGTGTGTGTGTGTGTGTGTGTGTGTGTTTCGTGTGTGTGTGTGTGCTGTGTCTCGGTGTCTCGGTGTGTGTGTGTGTGTGCCTCTGTGTCTGTTTCTTTTTTTTTTGTGTGTGTGTGTGTGTGTGTGTGTGCCTGTGTGCTTGTGTAGTGTGTGTGTGTGTGTGTGTCTCTCTGTGTTTGTGTGTCATGTTATCAGTGCACCCACGACATCATGCATCAGCGAATCAGGCCTTGGAAGAGGCTCCCCCCGATCCGGATGCCCTCTGCTCCTCACCACATGTTGCATGCATTCGTGCTTACAAACCACTGCACCCCATGCATGACCGCATCTCCTTGCCCTTCGGCGGATGCTCTGGCTCCCGGGGCTTTTTCGAAGTCTCCACCTGCGACAGCACATGCATATCACATTGTATCCAAGAATCTATCGCCCTAAACCCTATAAACCCCTATAACTATAACCCTTATAAACCCTAAACCCTTATAAACCCACGGACCCTTGCCTTCGGCATCTTTGTGGTCTGCCAACCCTGTCGGGTGAACACTAGAAATGTTATCCAAAATGAAGATGCTTGCGATCTTGGGCACCGGCTCCCTTTCGTGCCTTTTTGTTGCCACTGCCCTCCTGCAAACGGCAAAGGAGGAGTGGGTTAAACAAAGAAACAGAACATTCTCCTCCGAAAGCAGCCACTTCCTCTTGGGCACCGTGGGCATTTTCTTCTCCTGCACCCAGAACTATATATAATTGTGTTATATATAGTTAGGGTACCGGGGCTTGGGTTTGGATTATACACTCAGATACACACACACAGAGACATGACACTCTCGTGTGCAGGGCGACAAGCTCGCATGCAGGGATCTACCAAGGCGGGATGGAAGCCTTCGGCTTCAGAACCACGGGGCCCATCTCCATCTCCACTTCCACATCCTGCCAAAACACATATAAGAAAGGTTCAATATAAGCGAGTATACATGCCGGCTCCTCGAAGCCTGAACTGTCTGATGCCTGCCAATCTGCATGCAAAAACAGGGCTCGACACTTCGCGGTTTTCGAGTTGGTGCCTCTGCAGCAGGCACCAAGTTGATCGGCTCCCGTGCCTGCATGCAGGGCTGAATTGAGTACTTCGTTATAAGCGATGGATTCGGCACCTCCGGCGGCTCTACATCGAAATCCCCCTGGCAACATGCATGCATGCCCTATATAAGCTTGGTGTTCCATGCAAGAGGTGTCCTCCAACCGCAGTGTGCTGGGGATCCACGTGTTGTCGAAGTCGAGGGCTTCCCAGCCTGCAGATACCGATATATATATATATATATTCATATACGAAACTCCGAGCAAATGACCTTCCGGGGGTGGCTTCTCGGCACTTTTGTCCGGGTGCCGGAAGAGGCACATGCCTGCAAGGGATATTGTTCTAAAAAAACAACACAATGAATTCCCAGACGGAAAGCCCGACCTCCGTCCTTGATCAGGATCCTCCACCCCTTGCCCTTGGTCCAGCGAAGCTCCCCGGACTGGCTGGTCCACATTCCCTGCAATTGTACAAGTATATACCGGCACTCAGCAAAGTGAAATACAACAAGCCTCCTCCTTCTCCTCCATGCCCCCCAGCAGCTCGACCTGCATGAAGGAGCTCCAGTCCACGGACTCCTGCAACAAAAAATCATTTATAAGGTCCAAGCGAACGAACAAGGCCGGTCGATCCTCGGTCACATCTCCGATGGAGAACCGCATCATGGCGACCCCCTATGAAGCTGCCAGCAGGGTCTGCATGACATGTGCATGTGCATTGCATATAGTGCACTGCTGTGTGCATTGCCTGGTGCATTGCTGTGATGGCATGCGAGCATCATCTATCACATGTGGCACGTGTCTGTATATGTATACACACAGCACACCATGCCCTCGGAAAACAGGCGAAGCCATGCCTACAAAACCAGCTCGGAGCCTGCACCATGCATTGCACAAGACATTGTATCCTGACATGATCAACAGCCATCAGTCAAGCTTGCAGGACAGTTGCGAATCGCAAAACCAAGCACAACCCCCCTATAAACCCAACTGCTGACATGGAGCTGGTGATATAAAGACTTTTCTTTCTATGAATATAGAAAAACATAGAAAAGACAGCAGCACTTTTCTTGATTTCCAGCATGCACATGAGCTACGAGTCGGGATTGCATCATGTTCGTGCTTATATGTTCTCTGCCGACGAGCATTGCCCTGCCGGCGAAAAAGCTAGCCGCCTATATCTCTTTCTTTCTCTTGGCTCCTCGGGGCTGCCGGTCCTTGCTCTCCGAGTTCACAAAGCCAGCTTTCAAGTGTCGCAAGTTCGCCTCTGTAAGTTCAAACCACAAAGTATGACTGCCAAGCCCTTCGAAGAGAACCTTTGCTGTGGGAGTCGGGCCACCTTCCTCGATGGCAGGCAACTGCATGTCGATGTAATACGGGGCATATTGTTGATGTTTGGCAGCTGTGGCTTTGAAACTCTTGAAGACCTTCTTGTTTTGGGGCGGGGTGTCCTCTTGGTCGTCGTCTTCGCTTTGCAGGCGCTTTTGGATGACTTCGTTGAATGTCGTCTGTCTCTGGGTCATCAAGTCATCGAAGAATTTGCTGTTTAACGACCGGCTATCCTTGTCCTTCCGGAGATCTAGGGCCTTGCCGAACACAAATTTCGTGAAGCCTCTGTCCCACCTGCCGTTCACCGAAAACCACACCATGCCCTCTTCGTTCTTCTGAGTCGGGATCCACTGCTCGCCCTTCCCATACATGACCACGGTCTTTGTGCATAGTCGAACGTCACGGTCATCTTCATGTTCAGAATCATCAGCCATGTCGACGGGAGGTGTGTGCACACAAGAGCTCAACTACACATACAAGCTGTAACATGTCATGCAAGGATTCGCTCATGCACATGCAAGCACCTCAAGTGAATGCGGCTTTGCCAATGACAGCACACCACAACAGCGATCACGAATGGCATTTTTTGCACAGCTGCATGCTGCAATGCTGCCATCCTCGCGGTGTCATGAAGATCGTTGTGTGGCCCAAGCAAGCATATATGCATGCATGTGCCAATGCTTCCCCAAAAACCATCGTGGCATGTGCATGATGGTGCATGTGATATGCTGTGGGTCTGCCGGAGCCAAACCACAGTCTTTGTGCAAAGTCGCAGCCCAGCATCTTCTTCGTGTTCGGAACCAGATGCCATGTCCGTGGAACAATCTCTATAGGACTCGAGAGCTCATGAGCTACACAGCAACCGGCAACATCCGAGTTCTTGCACCGATTCACTCAGGCATGCACGAACACTTCAAAACTGACTGGGCACTGTCATGTGCCAACTACGAAGAGCAGCTGAAGCAAAGTTTGCACATGCAGCATTTTGCACTGATGCTCGAAAGCACCCATCCTGCCAGGCGCTCAGAATCGATATCTATGCCAGTGCCAGCACAGAGGCTGCATGCATGCAAGTGCCAATGCTTCCACGAAACCTCCTGTGCATGTGCATGAGATGTGCATGCCTCACTGTCCCGGACCCTTAGTGCGGAGTCTCTTCCCGGGTCGGTTCGGGGAATCTGCATCCAGAGGCACAACCTGCTTTTCAACCTTGGGCTTGTAAATGAAAAGGCTCTCACCCTCTGCGATTTCCCGCGGATTCTTCAGGACCGGCAAGTGCACCTTGCTGTCCCTGTGACTCTTGATGTAAGAGAGCTCCATGTTGCCGACCTCCTCGTCGTGTATGGTCTGCACCATGAAAGCCGGGTTGGCAAACCCGGGGTCCCCTTCGGCCTTGGGCAGCATCAACATGGGCTGGGACCAAAAGTGAACCCCTGCCAAAGGCTGCATGATCTCGATGCAATCATCCGGCAGCTTCGTGCCACTCTTCACCTGGAGAGAGCACGGAACCACGATCAACTTGTTCTTGGGAATCTTGCTCACGGCTAAGACCTTCTTCTGCGGCTTCAAGTGCATCTCAAGCCGTGAAAGCATAGTGTTTGCTTCATGCTTAGCCTGCAACTCCAACATGTCGAGTGTGATCATGGCTTGCATTCGCTGCTTTTCAAGATCAGGATGCTTGCTTGGGGCATACTGCAAGATGTCTTTGAGAAGCACCGGCTCGGGCTTGGGAGTGTAGGTCACCCAATCTCCACTCAGAAACACATCCATCACGACTTTGCCTAGAGTGCCATCGATCTGCTTGAGCTGAACCTTCCCAGCTTGGCACCCCGCGATCTGGCCGGACTGGCCATCGCTCTTCCTCCTACAGAACGATCCGATGGTGAAGCCTGCATCTTGCAGAAGGGTCAGGCCATCCTTCACGGTCCCATCGGGATTGAGTTCCCGCATCGTCGTGACTTTTGGGCTTGGGCTACTACCCGACTCGCTTTGCACTGTCATGGCATGCTGCTCCCATGGCGATTCGATGTGCCGGTGGCAGATGCCTCGCATGATCACAACCACATCGTGTGCCAGGGCCTCTTTCGAAGTGTACTGCTTCACTTCCAGTGGCATCTTCAACACGAAACCGATGAGATGAATGTCTGCCAAGCTGAGAGCTGTGGAAAGCTCGGGCATTCTCAGAAGATCCGTGCCTTCTGGGAGCTTCTCTACCAACGATCGCCACTGGTGCATGAACCCGTCCGCCGTGCGAACCTCGCTCAGGAGGTCTTTGTGTAACAGCCTCTTGACATCAGCTGCCTGAGCAATCTCTTTGGCATATGCGAGCTTCACCTGGGCTTCTCGAAATTAAATGTCAGATAAACATATATGTGAAAATGTGTGCAACATGCAACAACAAAGCTCAACATGTTCTGTTTCGGAATCACGGGGCAAGTGCATGCCTGGCCCTGGGGAATTGGTTTGTGCCCTTCACCTCCTGGGAAATCTTGTCCCAGAACTCAGCACCTAGGCTCCGAGTGCTGGGGCTGTGCCGCCTCACGAAGGATTCCGTCTCGTCCAACAAGAACGGGATGCGACCGCCCCCGAACTTCAAGGCGAAAGTGTAGAGGTGTGGAAGAGACTTGTGATGCACAGTCTTTCCGGTCGTCACTCGCTTCTTGATCGTCATGAAGTCAACGTGTTGGTGCTGGGTTGCTTCGAGCATCCACATGCCGTGTAGGCGACGCATCAGCTGCAACTCGTGTTCGTGGCGTTGAAGAGTGGCGTTTCCCATTCTTTGTACCATCGACATCAGATGTGGCAGACTTGCTGCAGCTTCCTTGGTGATAACTTTCCACGTCACCCCATTTTGGGCGGCTTTGTAAAAGCTTTCATCCTTCTTGCGGAGCAGTTCCATGTTGAGACGTCCATCGTGACAAATGCTCTCGTCTCCCTCGTGCTGGATCTCTTGGGACAGGATCCGCAACACACAATTTGTGTGCGAGCCAGCCAAGCTTAGACACTTGATGGCACTGGGGTCAAAGGTACCCAGCATTCCGTGTGTGGCTTTGAAGAACTCCACGTTCCAAGTCACTTCGGCTGCAGACTGCACCTCCACCCCGATCGCGGAGACCCGGTCCTCGAGAAAGCCTGCGGCCAAGATATCCGAACGCAAATCGTGGACGTCCACGGCATTCACGCCGCTCCCGTCGCGGTTGAGCGGCGATATGCCGATCATCGACGGGTGCAAAGCCATTTTGTACAGCAGCCCCCGGGACTCCAAGAGTGTGAGGCACTCGTGAACATTCTTCACGAGCCCCTCGCCGTCCTTGGCGGAGTCAAGGATGCTCTCGCACCTTGCGAGAAGAGCGGCATCCATCGCACCAGCTGGATGGCAAACACCGAAAACCGTGCGGACACACTTGAGCAGCTGATGTGCCATGAATATAAAGTGCATGTGATTCATGAATCATGAGGAGCATGCACATGATTCTGCCGACGAGCATTGCCCTGCCGACGATCATGTTTGCATGATATATGCAGCACCCATGCATGCAAGCAGTCTGTCGCATGTCTCCAAATGCCGCTCTCGCACGTGTTTCATGCAAGTTTGCTCTTTGTCTGGCCAGCTTTCCTGTGTCTTTTCAACACAGCATAAATCCACTTACTTGACTTATAAGTTGTCATCCAAATAAATATATTTCATGCATAATCATTTACTAATTACTTATGAACCATTTACCTAAATGTTGTATTTGAAAACTAACCATGACAAATATTTATATGTGCTTGATTGCACTTACTATGATATATAAATCACTTACCAAACTTGAAGGAGTTATAACTTGATTTACAAAACTTATATCTTCAGTTAGCCAACATAATATCTTCTTCAACTGGCATATCCAAATAGTAAACGACACGATCCTTCAAGTAAGTGAGCCTTGCTGTAGTCCATGTGGGCAGCCAAAACTCTCTGTTGACATCTAGCAGGTTTGCTGAGCGCCGTAGTCTTTTACGTAGAGCAACGCGCAGCATGAAAATCTGGATCCGAAATTGTCCGCTTGCAGAAAGCTAGGACAGGCAGACTCTACTGATCCGCCGCAGTTTGATTCGAGATTGTATGCTGCAGGGTGTGAGGATACAGACGAGGGAACCTGAACGAGCCCAGAGGTGGCGGGCAAATGATTTCACCCTTAGGACGAAGCCGGTGGTATAATACTCAGCTGCCAGCTGAGTTTGATTGACTCCGGCATGTCTGGGACCTTCCACCGTTCTAATAGTGTTATACTACCCAAAGGGTGTGTAAGTGGGTTCCCTTGGTTTTTGCAGCAGATGGTGTGGGTTCCCTGTGGGTTCCCTTGTTTTTTGCAGCACTTCAGGTGGGCTACATATGGGTTCCCTTGTTTTTTGCAGCCTTTCGGGTGGGTCTGTGTATGTTCTTCAGATAGCTTTCTTGTAGAGTCCCATGGTTTTTGCAGCATGGACGGTGGGTTCCCTGTGGGTTCCCTAGTTTTTGCAGCATGTTTAATTGGGTTCCCATGGTTCTTAACAATATCGACGGTGGATTCTCTGTGGGTTCCCTTGTTTTTTGCAACACTTCAGGTGGGCAACATATGGGTTCTCTTGTTTTTTGCAGCATTTCGGGTGGTCTCTGCATGTTCTTCACGAAGCTGTCTTGTGATTTCCATGGTTTTTGCAGCATGGACGGTGGGTTCCCTGTGGGTTCCCTAGTTTTTGCAGCATTCTTAAGTGGGCTCCCATGGTTTTTCACCGGGTTCTCTGTTTGGTTCCCGGGTTTTTGCAGCATTTGAAGTGGGTGCCCATGGTTTTCCAATAGGCTCTTTTGGCTTTTGCAGCATGTCAGCTGGGTTCCCTGTGGGTTTCCTAGTTTTTTGCAGCAGTTTTTGGGTCCCCATGGTTTAACAGCGTCGACGGTGGATTCCCTGTGGGTTCCTTGCTTTTTGCAGCATTGCCAGTGGGTTCCCATGGTTTTCCCAGCATATATTGCGCAAAGGTCTGGGTGGGCTCCCTTGGCTCTTGCAGTGTGTCAGCTCGGTTCCCTGTGGGGTACATGTGGGTTCCCATGGTTTCTCCAGCTCGCGCATTATGTTTCAGAGAAGAGTGGAACTGAAGAAGATATTCAGGACAGTGGCTGCAGGTGTGGCCCAGTTCCATCGCACATCTTGCGCTGCATTTGGATTTGCTGCTTTGAAGTAAGGCTGCAAAAAGCACGTCTGCTATCTGCAGTTTGGATCGAGACCAAAGACGTTAAACAGGCTCACCTCTGATGCACATGAGGCTCGCCGCCCTCCTGTGGTAATGCTCTTGATAAGTTTGCTGTGGCTAAATGCTGGCACGCTGATGCGAGGATTTTGCGGCATCTACTGGCAGATGTTAATCTCAGCTTGTAGCTTCAACTGTTTCGATTGCTTGCTGTACGTGGGCTGTTTTTGCGCTGGGAAGCTCCACTTGCAGGAGCTCTTTTTTCCTACAGAATCGTAGGAAGCCTCGAAGGGCCTCCCCTGTGCGGGTAAGACTTGTGCGGACAAGAACAGAAGCACTTGTCTTGAAACCGATGGCAAGTTTGGCAAATTTTCCAAAAGTATCTCACATTTCACAGCATGTTGGCTTTCTTGGACGTTGATCCAAACAGCATGCGGAAGGAATTTTGTTTTTCCGCGCAGTTTTCCAGCTGAAACGGGTTCCAAACAGCAGCTCTAGTCCGGGCACCGAAACGGGGCTCCCGATTTTGGCTTTCTTCGTTGGACATACAAGCTCACGCAATTCGGGGCCCCAGATTAGAGCTCAGATTTGGGAGCCATTTCTGGGGCCCAGTTATGCCGTTTTTTCGTTGAGCAGATGCCACATCTGCGTGCACAGCTGGCCGTTGCGTGCAACAGTATATAAACCTCGCCAGCTCTGTTTTGCATTTTGCCGGTGTTCCTTCAAAATTCAAAATAACAAGTGGAACGCTCGCAAACATGTGAACTTTGCAAACAGAACTTTCTCACACTGTGCGGGAAAGATCTTGTACGAACAAGAACAGAAGCACTTGTCTTGAAACGGCAGCCGATGGCAAGTTTGGCAAATTTTCCAAAATTATCTCACATTTCACAGCATGTTGGCTTTCTTGGACGTTGATCCAAACAGCATGCGGAAGGAATTTTGTTTTTCCGTGCAGTTTTCCAGCTGAAACGGGTTCCAAAAAGCAGCTCTAGTCCGGGCACCGAAACGGGGCTCCCGATTTTGGCTTTCTTCGTTGGACATACAAGCTCACGCAATTCGTGGCCCCAGATTAGAGCTCAGATTTGGGAGCCATTTCTGGGGCCCAGTTATGCCGTTTCAGATGCCACATCTGCGTGCACAGCTGGCCGTTGCGTGCAACAGTATATAAACCTCGCCAGCTCTGTTTTGCATTTTGCCGGTGTTCCTTCAAAACTCAAAATAACAAGTGGAACGCTCGCAAACATGTGAACGGAGGAGGCCCTTCCAAGCATCCTAGAGAACAGCTTCCGGAATTGGCTCCGTAATTCGAGCGTTCTTTTGGCCCATGTGTTGCAACGATGTCCTACGTGGAAGCACCTCCTGTTCCACCCCCTCAAAGAGTGGAGTTGCCGCAGGAGTGTAGAACGTCCTTCGTAAATAAATGGTCCTTCCTCGTCTGCCCGTTGCTAGGAGACTTTGTCAGCCCGTCTGGCCCGCCTGCGACAGGAGCGCCAGGATGCAAAGGTGTGGTATTGTCTGCGTGTCTACAAGATGTCTTGATTGTCTTTCGTCCAAAGCAGGTAGAAGCGCGCGTAGAGTCGCTAAGATCCTGAAAGCAAAGCAAAAACGACTTTGCAAGGCATGGTTCTGTCTGCTGCCCCGTCGAATGTAGATGTTTGAACTTGCCCAGGCCAAAACAGTAGCACGGCAGCTTTCTGAATCGCAGTAATTAACCCTTGTCGTTTCTCGCACGATGGCGCGAATTTTTTAACGCGCATTGAGCCCGGCACTGAGAGTGATCAGCGGTCAGTGAGCTTCGCTGTCGCCTCTCTGGTGTTGAACTGTTGCCCCAGCAGCGAGTATCTGTTGAGCAGTGACTAAGCTCTGCCAGCTTTTAGTACGTGAGTCAGTGAGTGTGAATGAGTGAGCTTTGCTGCGACGAACGGCTGCCTGCAGCGCGTAAATTCTTCTCCGGTGTCGGGTGAGCAGTGACCAAGCTTCGCTCTTTCTTTTCCAAGGGAATGAATGTTTACGGCTTTGAGCCCGGCGCTGAGAGTGGTCAGCGGTGCGAGCCCTGCCGAAGCAGTGTGTGAGAGAGCTTGGCTGTGACCCGAACTGTTGCGTGGCAGCTAGTAACTTCTTCGTCTTCGGTTGAGCGTGAGCGGTTCAGCAGTGTGCAAGCCTTGTCTGAGGCAGGGCACGAATGTTTTTCGGGCTTTGAGCCCGGCACTAAAAGCGATGATTCTGCGGAGTGGGGTTTGCCATCTGGCAATGAGGTCTGCCATCTGAGCCAGTGAATGTATGAGCATTGCCCAAACTGTTGCCTGAGCAGCTGGTAAACTTTCCGGCTAGTCAGTGACGAGGCCTTGCTTTGACGTAATCCCAGCCTTCTTTTTCTGAAGGCCACAAAACGTGGTTGCGTTGCGGTGTAGGGTGTAGGGTTTAGGATGAGTAAGTGAGCCTTGCTGTAGTCCATGTGGGCAGCCAAAACTCTTTGTTGACATCTAGCAGGTTTGCTGAGCGCCGTAGTCTTTTACGTAGAGAAACGCGCAGCATGAAAATCTGGATCCGAAATTGTCCGCTTGCAGAAAGCTAGGACAGGCAGACTCTACTGATCCGCCGCAGTTTGATTCGAGATTGTATGCTGCAGGGTGTGAGGATACAGACGAGGGAACCTGAACGAGCCCAGAGGTGGCGGGCAAATGATTTCACCCTTCGGACAAAGCCGGTGGTATAATACTCAGCTGCCAACTGAGTTTGATTGACTCCGGCATGTCTGGGACCTTCCACCGTTCTAATAGTGTTATACTACCCAAAGGGTGTGTAAGTGGGTTCCCCTGGTTTTTGCAGCAGATGGGGTGGGTTCCCTGTGGGTTCCCTTGTTTTTTGCAGCACTTCAGGTGGGCTACATATGGGTTCCCTTGTTTTTTGCAGCATTTCGGGTGGGTCTGTGTATGTTCTTCATTTAGCTTTCTTGTAGATTCCCAAGGTTTTTGCAGCATGGACGGTGGGTTCCCTGTGGGTTCCCTAGTTTTTGCAGCATGTTTAAGTGGGTTCCCATGGTTTTTAACAATATCGACGGTGGATTCTCTGTGGGTTCCCTTGTTTTTTGCAACACTTCAGGTGGGCAACATATGGGTTCCCTTGTTTTTTGTAGCATTTCGGGTGGTCTGTGTATGTTCTTCACTTAGCTTTCTTGTAGATTCCCAAGGTTTTTGCAGCATGGACGGTGGGTTCCCTGTGGGTTCCCTAGTTTTTGCAGCATTTTTAAGTGGGCTCCCATGGTTTTTCACCGTCGATACGGTGGGTTCTCTGTTTGGTTCCCGGGGTTTTGCAGCATTTGAAGTGGGTTCCCATGGTTTTCCAATAGGCTCTTTTGGCTTTTGCAGCATGTCAGCTGGGTTCCCTGTGGGTTTCCTAGTTTTTTGCAGCATTTTTAATGGGTTCCCATGGTTTTACAGCATCGACGGTGGGTTCCCTGTGGGTTCCTTGCTTTTTGCAGCATTGCAAGTGGGTTCCCATGGTTTTCCTAGCATATATTGCGCAAAGGTCTGGGCGGGCTCCCTTGGCTCTTGCAGTGTGTCAGCTCGGTTCCCTGTGGGGTACATGTGGGTTCCCATGGTTTCTCCAG
>CAJNDT010003415.1:0-23105 GCA_905221615.1 Symbiodinium sp. CCMP2592
GCCGCCTTCCTCCGACTTGACCGCCGTGTAGCACATGAAGCCCAAACCCCCGCCAAGGTCGGGCCCGGGTGCAAGGGTCTGCCAGGCGCGGCTGGTCGTGGCCTGCACCATGACGTGCCTTGATCGGACGCAATACCCTGGACCCCTAAACCCCTAAACCCCTGAACCCTTGAACCCCTGAACCTCTGAACCCCTGAGCCTATAATTAATATAAAATTAAATAACAATAAATGAAAAGACTTCCTGGCGTCCGATGTACTCGAATTCAAGGCTCCAGTTCGCCTCGTCGTGGAAAGGCAGCTCCTGGCAAGGATCCGAGAACAGCGGAACATAGTAGCCGCCATCCTCCACCACAATGTCTCTTGCAGAGCACGCTTCGGCCAGATTTTTCTTGGTGAACAGTGTGAGAACCACGAACTGGGTCTCCCCAATGGCTTCTGTCAGCTGGCGGCGCGATGAGCGCAGCTTCGCCTTCACAGGCTTGTCTGCAGCAGACGGGGCCGCCCCCAACTTGCGCATGGCTTCCTTGCGCTGCCATGTGATGGCGTCCAGTTTCGTCGCCAGAAACAAGGCACGGAAGCCGATCTCCGGTGACTCGTAATAGGAATCCTTCTCAAACTCGGAAGCCGCCTCCACACTCTTCTCGTAGTCACTTGCCCTCAGCGCACAGTAGCCGAGACGCGACCAAGATCTCTGAGACTGAGTCTCTATCACTGGGTTCTCCTCCGGCTCGGCGATGATGGTGGGTGCCATATCTGCGGCGGCTGCTTTAGGATCGGCTGCGGCCATTTTCGCAGGCGGCATTGGGACCTAGTAGCCTATGTGAGCCAGGGAGCCTTGGAGCCTGTTGCCGCAGAAGCCTCGTATCAGATGCTGATAGTGACATGGCAAGACTGACACAACACACTGTCGCATGCAACTGTCATGTTCTGACAACTCAGCCACACAGCCAACCATGACTGAAATGAAACGACTTTGGGCCTGCCCCTCGACGTCCAGCTTGTCGACGACAACAGCCTCAGACAATGCAGTGACAAGTGACATGTGCATTGAAGGGTCATTTGCGTGCGTTGAAGGGTCATTCGTGTGCATTGAAGGGTGACAGGTGCTTCTTTCATCATTAAGGCACTGCTAACGTGACCCTTGGATGCACTCAAAACACCCTTGGATGCATGGAACAAGAGCTGCCGGGACCCTTGGATGCATCCAAAACACCCTTGGATGTAGCGCCGCGGCGATTGGCGCGAATCCTGCCTGTATTGAAATGAAAGAGGAAGGCTATTGCAAGGGACAAATGGAACGTCAATACACCAGGGATTGGCACCAATCCATGGTGTATTGCATCCTACCATTGTCCTGCAATTAAACAACTGCAGGGGAAGTGAATTGCAAGGCCGTTTTGTCCTGCCAATACGCCCCGGATTGGCACCAATCTGCAGTGTATTGAGCAGGGGCTTGCAACAGGCTCTGTTGCAGGCACCTGCTGCCCCAGACAAGGTTAACCCTGCCTTGCGACACAGGCCCCCTGTACATTCCTGTGCGAACGACTAGACTTAAAATGATTCGACCCCAGGAAAATTCCTGCCTGCGAACCTGGGAGCCAAGGAGCCAAGGAGCCAAAGAGCACTGTCATTAACTGCTGCAGTACAGGACTATGACGCACGAACTTTCTTGGGTTTCTTGGGGGGCAAATGCCTCATCTGTACACCAGCACCGGACAATGTCCGCTTCTGGGACAACCCGCGGACGGTGCGGAGGAAATTCCAGATATCGGCCTCTCCATTGATCTTGTAGGTGGTGCGCCTCTTGGTAGCAAATTGAGTGGGCAGTGGTGTGCCGATAGCAACACGCCACTTCGACTGGGGCAACTTCTCACAGAATCGCAGGGCCTCGACGATGGCACGGGTCCTGACTGATTGAACTTAAATGAACCCAAACCCAACCCTAGACAATAAACCCTTCAACCCGAAACCCTTGAACCTCAGTGTCTGTGCCACCGAGCAACAGTTGACAGCTCTTGGCGATCTCAAGGCCGACCAGCCTCGAAGTTGCAGCTGTGTTGAAGGACAAGAACGACTTCTCAGCATCAATTGTCGGATTGTCCAAGTATGCCAGAATCGCCTCCCTGGAGGCAAGCACTTTGCCACAGCCGTACGCAATGATCAAGGCAGGAACCTGGGATGAAACACGTCAACGTGTACCAGCAGTGACGATCTAAGCCTGGCATCATCCGACTTTTAAACATTTTAATTAAAAGCTTGGGACCAGTCGGTCGCTGCGGACCGTCTCCACATCGGACAGTTGTTCGAGGACCAGGATATCGGCGGATTCATACTCGTACGGTCCAAGAATCTGGAAATGCTTGTTGCCTTGCAGCGACTTGCTGTCCGTGTAGCGACGATAGACCGGACATAGCTTCAGAGCTCGTTTGCGGAGGATGCTTTGCAAGACGGATGACCGATCCTTCTCGTGGCCGTGCTGCACCATGCGCAAACCGCCAAGCCGTGCCGCCGTTGTTGTGTAAGCAATCTTGCCAGAGGATCGTCTCCGCGCTTCCTCTTGGTGACCTTGGCTGGATGACAATGACAATGTGTATGACACTTCAAATGACTTAGCACGGAAAGCAACCGTTGTGCTGCTGAGTCACCGTCATATTTCTGCTGTGTGCGTGCACGGAAATTCTCCAAATGCTTGAGGGCATCTGGTGTGGGGCGGGCGAAAGCCCAACGTGTGCCAGCAACGCTGTTCTGGGCAGAGGCAGACGCTGCCGGCAAAGGCAGGCTCAAGCCCGGCACGAAAGAGGCCGGCTTCCACGACCTGCCTTTCGAAGCAGCTGCCTCTGCTCTCTTCGCTGCCTCGGCGGCGGCTGCTTCACGGCCTCTGACAATTGCAGCCAGAGTTCCAGAACGTGCCTGGCGTGGCTTGCTGGGCCCCTGCTTTCGTTCTTTGTTGTAGGTCATGCGGAACCGACGCCCAAAGTGACGAATCCACAGTTCACCACAAAGAACCCCGAAGTCAGTTGGGGTCAGCACGGCACCTTCGCTCTCCGGCTTCCGGAAAAATTCTTCCTCTCGCTGGGGACCTTCAACTGCCACCTCGAGGATGGAGGCAATGGTTGAGCCATTTGGAGTGAGGGGTCCGGAATGCGCCTCCAGCTGTGTGAGCAAGTGTCCCAAATCCCTTTCCAGCGTGGTCGTGTTGATCTTCAAGGACAAGAAGAAAGCAATGAGGGCATGACAATCCTCTGTCCATGGAAGTTTGTGTGCATGCCGTGCACGCCACGCTGGCCGAAGCAACCAAGACCACGCATGTTTGTTCCCGAAGCCTGGGTCCTTTGACTTAGCTGCTTCTAGAAGAGGATGCAATTTGCGAGCAAATCGTCCAAACAGCACGGCTGTACCGTGCGAAAGCTTGAGCATATCACAGAGCTTGCGTGTAGAGTCCACTAGCTCCTGTTGTCGGTTCGTCTCCTGCCACAGCCGAAGGTTGAATACCTGCAGAGCCACGGCGATCTCATCCTCCGTCAGATCTACTCGCAAACGCTCCAGCATCGCCTCGACCACGTGCGCCATAGTTCCCATGATCTGCCTTACATCAGAAATGCCGGCCTTCGTGCACAGGTAGTGGACTCTGTTGCCATAGAAGATCCTAGGTTTGCCACGGCGGGCATACCAGCGAAGCCTACTGGAACACAACCGCTATGACGACGACAAACTTGCAGGGTAGTTGCGGCTCTGGTGTCTGGATCTCCTCGTAAACTAACTGGGTTGCACACCTCCTGGGAGCCTGGGAGCCTGGAGCCTCGGAGCCGTCCACGGAACTGGGAACCTGCGAGCTGTCGGAGAGGATGTATCCATCCACAAATAAGAACCGCTGGCGCTTGGTGAACTCTTCCAGCACTCTGGGGGTGCAGGATACATCTGGATCCTCAATGTCAAAGTTCCTGCGCAAGAAACCCAGGCACTCAGATGTGTAGTCGCAAGTGAGTCCACAGCGCATGAGGGCTGCTGCATTCATGTTTTGCAAGGCGCGCTCTGCTCGGGAGCGAATCTCGACCGTGTTTCTCTCCTGTGTGTCATACAACGGACATTTCAACATACATGACATACATGCGTAGAGTACATACATACTATTACATTACATACATACATGCATACATACTACATACATAATACTTACATACATTAAATTACATACATACATACATACATACATACACATACAAACATACATACTATACATACATAACATACTACGATACATACACACATACATACAAACATTCAATGTTTAAAATAATTTAATTTATTATTATTAAATTAGTTCATACTCAGTCATACAATACATACATACATACATACATACATACATACATGCCATACATACATACATACATACACACACACATACATACATACATACTATACATACATACATACATACATCATACATACATACATACATACATACATACATATAAATACATACATACATACATACGTATTTTATGTTAATAATAATATGTCTAATAATACCTACATGCATACATACATACATACAATGCCAATACAATACATACATACATACATACATACATACGTATCATACATACATACATACATACAAACATACATACATAATACATACACACATACATACTTTAAATTTCTTAACGCTACACATACATACATACATACTACATACATACATACATACATACCTACATACATACGTACATGCATACATACTTACATCCATGCTTTACTTACATAATACATACTACATACATACATGCATACATACATACTCATACATAATACTTACATACATACATACATACATACATACATACATACGTACATGCCATACATACATACATACATACAATTCAATTTAGATACTACACATTGAAAGTGATTTACCATGCATTAATACATACATACATACATACATACATACATACATACATACATACTACATATCATATACATAATACTAAGACTACATACTTAGTTATTATTGAATAAAAGTTAATATATTATAAAATTAATTAAATAGTTATTAATCATTGTCATTAATATTTAATTTAAATTATTATTATTATTAAATTATTAAAATAATAATTACGTACATACATACATCCGCACATACATGCATTAATACAATCCATACTAAGACTAAGATTTAATACACAATAATTAAATTAAAATAAATAATAATTATTAAATTTAATAATTTTAAAATTTGTTTGACATAAGGACAAGACTCGTCAGCAGCCTGCATAGCACATAAGACCGCCATCGCACGAATCATGCACAAGTACTTCAGCATTGGTGTGGCCGACGAGTCAAACCGAGGTTGGGAGAACGACAACGCTCGGATCACCTTCTCCACACCAGCCTGGGAGCCATGGAGCCTGAGAACCTCTTGCTGGGCCGCCATGAGCCTGGCCTTCCAGACTTCTGAGTTCTGGATGTCCGGGATAAGCGCATGCTTGCCCTTGCCGGGAGCAAACAAACGCTCCCACTGGTCTTGGAACTCGGGCATGGCGTGAAGAGGGTCCTGGTAGGCAATACGAACCTGGTGCGCAGGATCATGGCTTACCCAGACCAGGTTAGGATACTGGCCGCCAGTGACCAACAACCTTCCACACTTCCGGGCAGATGTGCACTGATCGGCTGCAAAGTGCCGCACGTGCAGCTTCAAGCGGCTGCAGGACTCCTCGTCAGTTTTGCCTTCCGGATCCTGACAGGCCCTGTCAATGACTATGCCTATGCTGTCTGCCATCACCTGACTCTTGTCCGCATCGTGCTCCTCCAATGTGTTTTCAGGAACACTGGCACCTGTCTTGTAGACCCCAAGCAAGCCATCGGCGACAAGCGGGCCATCCTCCGAGCCTTGGGAGCCTTGGGAGCCTTGGGGACCTTGGGAGCCTGGAGCCGCTGACTGCTTGGCAGTGCGCGGTGGAACATCGCAACGGTACCTCACCAAACGATACTCCTTGCGGTCGTCCACGGACAAGCTGATGCTGGTGGCTTGTTCGAGACGCTGCTTGCGAACACTCTTGACAGCCCAGTGCATAACAAGAATCATGTTCTTGAGACCTCAGATGATTAATTAAATTATTTGTCCAATTTTAAATTTAAATGTGCCAAAATAAAATGTCAACAATCTGAAACCTTAGGCCTTTTAAAGTGCTGCATCCTGGCTCACACTGTCAAGCTTCGTGTTCCTGCCAGCAGCGAAGTCTTCCGTGGAATAGAATTTCACGGCACCTTTGAAAGAAGATGCTGTCCGGCACGCCCGCCACGCTCGCAGCCAATCTGCCGGCTGAGGAACGTTGCCGGAGAAGAGGTGCTGATGCTTGATGCTGTAAGGCAAGCACTGTGAGATCGGCGTGTCAGGAGCTAGGTAAACCTTCGTGGCCACCTGGTGAACGAAGGTCTTGCTGTGAGCGTGTATGCAGCATGCCTGCATCGCACTCCTGCCAAAGTCTGCGACTGATGCCTTAAATCACAGCTGACAACGACAACATGATGCGGTCCTTGATCGGACCTCATAGGCACCCCACTTGGTAGAGAGGCGACTGCCCAGCCTTAGGCATTTAGGGCTGCGAAAGTTGGGCTGGTCACGGTCAGCCTTAATTTGATCACAAAGGGGCTATCCGCTCGCACTACACTGCACAATTCGGCCGGACTGCAACCTCTTCCGCTCTGCTGGGTTCTGTGCCAAAACATTCATCAAGTGTGCACAAAAGTGACAGCCGATGCCCCAATCGCCTCCTCGGCGAGCTGGTCTCTGGCCCAGCCAAACTGTCCGCTGCTGCTTGCCCCAAGACGTGTGGGTGAGGCTTCCGGCTTTGCTCCAAACTTCCTGGAAGCGAAGGAACCTGACTGACATGTTGGGATTGTATGCAAACGGACGAGATCAAGTCGAGAATGCCGGAAGCAAGAACCAACCAGCAACTGCAACATAGTCAAGTAGCAAGTCTGCCACAAACAATAACGATCCAACAGAGAGAGAGAGAGAGAGAGAGAGAGAGAGAGAGAGATAGAGAGAGAGAGAGAGAGAGAGAGAGAGAGAGAGAAAAAGAGAGAGAGAGAGAGAGAGAGAGAGACGGAGAGCACGAGAAAGAGAGAGAGAGAGAGAGAGAGAGAGAGAGAGAGAGAGAGCGAGAGAGATAGAGAGAGAACGAGAGAAAGAGAGAGAGAGAGAGAGAGAGAGACAGAGAGAGAGAGAGAGAGCGACGGAGAGAGAGAGAGAGAGAGAGAGAGCCACCGAGAGAGAGAGAGAGAGAGAGAGAAACACGACAGCAAGATGATAAAGAACCAAAATGAAAAAATAGATTGACATGTAATGTGTATGCATGCATGGCAGGCATGTAAGTATGTATGTATGTAGTATGTCTAGTTGCCCGGTTCAGAAACCCTATTAATAATAAGACCATTTATGATTTAAATTTCTTTAAATATTAAAATTAAATAATAAATTAAATAATAATTTAAATTAAAATTAGGGTTTCTGAACCGGGCAGCTTGCATCGGCTGCATTTCTCGTCGCCACCACGATGGCGAGCCAAATGCTCTGCATCGCTCTCAGTCGCGAGACCAACATCGCCACATCCCTTTCCGGTGTCGTCGTCGCCCTCCTGAGCCAGGCCTTCGCCGGACTCGAGCCGAAGCTTCTTCGGGGCCGCAGGCACGGATCCTTGTGGACCTCGTCTTTTTTTTGTCGGCGTCCGGTCCTGCTTCCGGGAGCGTAGTCCGAACCGAGCGGCAAGACCACGCAGGGTGCGGCTACCCACTGGCATTGAAATCCTGGGGGCCTTGGAGCCTTGAGCCTGGGAGCCTGAAGCGACCGCGCAGCACTTACGATGACAAGCAAACGCAACCGTGGCAACCGTGCTAAGACTGGAACTGAATCAGACTCTGCAACTGGTCCAACCGACTCCGACTAACCCGAGAACCGCGCCTCCAGCTTCCCGTTCGATCCGACAGCGAGCAGCTGCCTGGCAGACGTGAGGGTATTACCCCGAGTCAAGCAGCCCGAATGGCACAACACTGCGAACTCCTATGCACACTGCGGCGGTTTGTTTCACTGGGAGTCGGCAGGGTGACCCAGTCTAAATAATCTGTACTGCTCGGAGCAGGCTTTCCCGAATTTTGCACCCGGCCTCACCTAAGTCAGTCTATGATGCCAACTCCGAGTGGCCAAATTAGAAAACGCATGCCATTCTCCGTCATAATATGACGAATTAATGACTACTACTTTGCCCAGCGATGGGCAAGACGGGACGCCAATGTGGCCGTGGCACCCTTCCTCGAGCACTTCTTTGCTGCCTGCGGTCTCAAGACTTTCTGCCAACGCTTTGCCAAAGCTGACATGCCTTCAGCCTTCTGAGCCTTTGGAGCCTTTGGTGCCTTTGGAGGCTTCTGCGCCGATGCAGCCTTTCGCGCCTTGGGAGCCTTCCGTGGCTTGCCATGGCGCTTGCGGCATTTCGCTGCTGCGCCGAGCACAACTGAAGCAGTTATGCTTGGCGCAGCAACGGTGCTGCACAAGGCTGTCGGCCGGGAAGCTTTGGGCAGGCTCCAGTTTACCAACGCAAGCGCAAACTTCATTGCCACGGCCACAATCTGCACATGCATCGTGTTGCCGCCCATGCTGGCGAGCTCCTTGTCGGTCACTTTGCTGGGAAAAACCATACGGTGAATTGGAAAACCGTGCAGCATGACTTTTTCAAGCGGGCTAATGATCCTTCCAGCTCGTGCGGATACCAGTACGGCCCCAGGTGTAACAGTAGGCAGGGAGCCATCGGTCCGCACCCGGGCTCGGTTCACATTCTGGGATACATCCGCGACAAGCTCCTTACTGCCTGCATGCTTTGTGCAAATGATGTCCCAGGCATCACGCTCACGCGGCAAATGCAGGAACAACGTGTCTGCGCAGCAGGCGACTCCGCTCTCAGTGCAAGGCCTCCGACTCTCACTCTTCAACCGGCTGCCCTGCTGCATTGAAGCTTTGCACATCTTGTGCAATTCTTTCCACTTTGGAGCATGGGAGCCTGGAGCCTGGGAGCCTGGGAACCCACGGTTGGAAGCTTGCGACCACTTCCGTTTGCGGCTTTCCTGGTACTGTGCCACAGCAGGGTGGCTCGCCGGTAGCAGTCTATCCAAAAGATCGACTGCGTCTCCGGAAGCAACTGCATCCAGGACTTCCGCCCAAGCCTCACGAAGCCAGCACGACATGTCCTTTGGCGAGATGAGGCTCACATCTTGCCGGACCCCGATGAAGTAGTACCTAGGCCTCTGGATGGGCTCCTGTAGCTCGGCAGGGTTCATCAAAATCATTTCGACATGATAGCCTGTGGACCTGAGTGCCGCCAGAACCTTTGCAGAAACACGCTTGATGCCTGACACATTCTCCAGCACGAAGCACGAGGGCCGCACAAGTTGGATGCGTGCAACGACCCCATAGAATATTTGAGCCTGTTTTTCCTTGAGGAGCCTTGACTTATTGTGGAGCAGGCTGAACGGCTTGCAGCTGAAGCCGGCAATGTACAGGTGAACGAACGGTGCCTTGTCAGCATCCAGGACACTGTGGAACAGTACCGAGGGCTTGGTATTAGCCTCGATAACCGACCGAGGACCAGCAGCCACCTCACTCCCAAACAAATGCTGGTGCGTGATGCCGAGCTCCCTAAGGCCATGGATCGGTGCATCAATGCCACTGCAATCAGTTCCCACCAACAATCTTTGTGGAAGTTTGGCCGCCCCGAGACCAAAACGGGCATGAGTGGCACCGATGCTGGCCTCGGTGGCACTCTGAAAGCCGGACCCCCAGCCGTCCAGCCACTGCCTCAAAGTGCCTGGAATCATGGCGGCAGCGACTCTACTGGGCCTTGGAGCCTGAGAGCCTGGGTGCCTGGGTGCCTGGAGCCTTGAATGCAACGGTAACGTTTAAATTGCTGCACTTGCTGACAACTTCAAACTTCGCGACGAGTGACTGGCACTGGGACAGAAGCAACGGCGATGATCCCACCAGACCAGTACCCCTCAATGACCCTTGGATGCACACAAAACACCCTTAGATGCAGTGCCTGGCCTGATCGTTGCATCCAAGGGTCATCCGGGTGCATTGAAGGGTCCTTTCAAGTTTTGGTGTGTGCTTTGCTGAAGGAATACAGGTGGTACAGGGTGGGGTTTAGGATAAAGGTGGCTTGGTGTCGAGGGTTTCGAGTGTAACCTGGGTTTCAGCAATTGACCCTTGGATGCACACAAAACACCCTTAGATGCAGTGCCTGGCCTGATCGTTGCATCCAAGGGTCATCCGGGTGCATTGAAGGGTCCTGTCAAGTTTTGGTGTGTGCTTTGCTTAAGGAATTTACAGGGTGTACAGGGGGGCTTTAAGGATTTAGGTGGTTTGGTAACGAGGGTTTCGAGTGTAACCTGGGTTTCAACTATCATCGACGAACAACAATGACGAGTTTGAAGACTTGTATCAATCTTTGTGGAAGCTTGGTCGCCCCGAGACCAAAACGTGCTGGCATCGGTGGCACTCTGAAAGCCCGAACCCCAGCCATCCAGCCACTGCCTCAAAGTGCCTGGAGACGCACGGAGGGCTGGTAGACATGCAGCCTCAGGGGCTTGGAGCCTGAGAGCCTGAGAGCCTGGGCGCCTGGGGGCCTGGGGGCCTGGAGCCTTGAATGCAAAGTTTGAATTCTGCACTTGCACAACTTCAGACTTCGCGACGAGTGACTGGCACTGGGACAGAAGCAAAGCCGATGATCCCAGCAGTAAAGCCTCCCCCTCATTGCAGGAACAATCTGGCGGGACAACAGGATCCCTGGCCCAGATTTTGCCCCAGCTGGCGCATTAGCCCATTGGCCCAGCTGTCATCTGCCACTGCCTTGGCAGGTTGGCCTCAAGGCTGAGTTCCTGCGGCCCGACACCCGGCCAACGGTGCCCACAGTGACGTAACGGCAGCGTACACTGTGTGGGTAGGGTCAAAATGCACACTCTACTAGGCCTTGGAGCCTGAGAGCCTGGGTGCCTTGGTGCCTGGAGCCTTGAATGCAACGTTTAAGTTGAATGCACACTTGCTGACAACTTCAAACTTCGCGACGAGTGACTGGCACTGGGACAGAAGCAAAGGCGATGATCCCACCAGACCAGTACCCCTCAATGACCCTTGGATGCACACAAAACACCCTTAGATGCAGTGCCTGGCCTGATCGTTGCATCCAAGGGTCATCCGGGTGCATTGAAGGGTCCTGTCAAGTTTTGGTGTGTGCTTTGCTTAAGGAATACAGGGGGTACAGGGGGCTTTAGGATTTAGGTAGTTTGGTGTCCAGGGTTTCGAGTGTAACCTGGGTTTCAGCAATTATCGACGATCAAGAACGGGGTTTAGGGTTTACTTTCATTTTAACTTATTATTTAATTAAATGTTACTTAATTTAAAATAATAATTTTGAAATTAAACTTTAACCCTAAACCCTAAACCCTCATGGGGGCTGTTAGGGGTTGAAGCCTTTACTGGAGTGGGCATTTTAGGGGTACCAGGCTTTAGGGAGCGGGCTATGGGCAGGGTGTTAGGCTTACGGCGGGGTCATAGGCGTTCAAAGGGATTTTAATGAATCGACTGCAGCCGAGTACCGTAAGATGGTGATAATCTTAAGGGTTTAGGGTCTGGAATTTAATAGGGTCCAGGGTTTAGGGTTTAGACGATTTATGGCCTACTTTCAACAAAAACGTTGCTAAACCCCGCCACTACCTCTTTAATCATTTTTGTGAGGGGTTTGCCAAACAAAATCCTTCGGAGCCTTGGAGCCTTGGAGCCTAGGGGCCCTCGCGGACGCGTGACGCGTGCGTGACAATGTGTTTCTGTCACGCTATACGCGCATGTACGCGCTTCTGAGGGTCCGTGGACCGGAGCGCCGGCTCACAGCCGCTGCGCAGTCTCCATGCGTTTGTGGTCTGGAACTTCCAGTACCGCATGGCTGTGGCGTTGCCGTGCTGCCATGTGCAGCCCCAGTTTGCCGCGACCGGCAGGCAATTGTACTCGCCGTATGGCCTCCAGGATTGCCCCGTGGAGTTGTTGCCATACCACGCTTAGCTCGTCCCAATTCGAGCAGCGTGTTCATAGGGCTGAGCCCCGCGGCGATGCCCGATACGGGACATGCCTTTGTGTGAACTCCGGTTTAGGATTTAGGGATTTAAGGGTTTAGGGATTTAGGGGTTTAGGGTTTTAGGGGTTTAGGGGTTTAGGGGTTTAGGGGTCTAGGGGTCTAGGGTAGGGTTTTAGGGGTTTAGGGGTTTAGGGTTTAGGGGTTTAGGGGTTTAGGGTTTAGGGTTTACAGGGGTTTAGGGTTTTTTTGATGCGATGGCAGAGGGGTTTAGGGTTTAGGGGATTGGGGTTTAGGGTTTCGGGGCTAAGGGTTTAAGGCTACCTAGCAAGGACGAAGCCCGCATTGCAGGGTAACTCCGAAGCAACAGGGTTAAGGGTTTGTAAGGATTTAGGGTTTAGGGTTTGTAAGGGTTTAGGGTTTGTAAGGATTTAGGGTTCAGGGTTTGCAAGGATTTAGGGTTTAGGGTTTGTAAGGACTTAGGGTTTAGGGTTTATCGGATTTAGGGTTTAGGGTTTGTAAGGACTTAGGGTTTAGGGTTTAGGGTTTGTAAGGATTTAGGGTTTAGGGTTTGTAAGGACTTAGGGTTACGGGTTTAAGTAAGGATTTAGGGTTCAGGGTTTGCAAGGACTTAGGGTTAAGGGTTTGTAAGGACGTAGGCTTAGGGTTTAGGGTTTGTAAGGAATTAGGGTTTAGGGTTTGTAAGGACTTAGGGTTTAGGGTTTAAGTAAGGATTTAGGGTTCAGGGCTTGCAAGGACTTAGGGTTAAGGGTTTGTAAGGACTTAGGGTTTAGGGTTTAAGGATTTAGGGTTCAGGGTTTGCAAGGACTTAGGGTTAAGGGTTTGTAAGGACTTAGGCTTAGGGTTTAGGGTTTGTAAGGCCTTAGGGTTTAGGGTTTGTAAGGACTTAGGGTCTAGGGTTTGGGCTTTAAGGGTTTTGGAATTAACTTAATGGAACCTTCCGCGAGTCCCTAAACCCTAAATTCCTTACAAGCCCTAAACCCTAAGCCTAAGTCCTTACAAACCCTTCACCCTAACTCCTTGCAAACCCTGAACCCTAAATCCTTACTTAAACCCTAAACCCTAAGTCCTTACAAACCCTAACTAAATCCTTACAAACCCTAAACCCTAAGCCTAAGTCCTTACAAACCCGAACCCGCCTCCGGCTCCAGCGCGGATTCCGCTGCCGAGCCTCGGCGAGTAAGGTTTAGGGTTTAGGGTTTAGGGTTTAGGGTTTTCGACGCTCACACTCGCACAGGCAGGCAAGGCTCCACGGGTTTAGGGTTTAGGGTTTATGGATACCCTTCAAAAAAGCCTGAATTCCCGCTGGCCTGAGCAGGCAAGCCGGGCCGGGATGAAGATCGCCTGCCGCGGGGGGGGGGGTTCTGCGGTTTATCGGGCTGGGGGGTTTTACTTGACAAGCTGATTGAAGAAAGCATTGTTTTTGCATGTGCGCTCGCTGTCGGCCGCACGGCTGGAGGGTGCAGGCAACATCGACTAGACTTGACGTTGCTCTGCACATGCCAGGATTCTGGCCAGCTGGACAATGCCAGGATTCCGTCGTGGCTGGCTGGCTTGAAATCTTTGAATTGGCACAAGCTGCTTGTCCCCCTGTGCGTTCGGCCAAGATCCTAAGCCTAGGAGCCTTGGGAGCCTGGGAGCCTTGGAACCTTGAACTTGAGTGAAACAAAGCTATAATACATTTACACATGAATCATATCACTTTTGTATTATTGTCATTAATATAAATCATGGCTCCTCAAGACATCCCAGCCTTAGAACCTAGGAGCCTAGGGGCCTGGGGATCGCCTGTGCAAAACAAAGCCAGCCAGCAATGAAACAGTCAGCAGGCTTCACTGATCAGGGTTCCTGGTGCCTGAGTATTTCATGGCCAAGTCGACCTGTCGCCCCCATTTACCGCACCGGCAGAGGGTGACCGTGTACGGCCTGCCAATGGCATCCAGGTGCCGCTGAAACTTCATCACCAAGGGCACCCGCTTCCACAGGATCACGCGTTCCTGGGATGGAAGGTTATCAGTCAAGTTAATACTAAACTATTTTATTTAAAATCGCCCAGGCGCCAGAGTGTAGCCATCCAAGAAGAGCCCGAAGTCGTCCCCATCGCCCAGGTAGGCGAAGGTCACCTCCCTCTTCTTCGAGAAGCGGAAGTCCTCCATGGTCTCGTCCAGATCGCCCTTGATCACCTCACAGAACGGCATCTTCGTCTCAGTGACGAACTTCTTCGAAGCGCAAACCGTCGCTGGGATCAGGCCGATGGAGTAGAAATAGCCTTGATCGGTCGCCCACAAAGACTTGGATCCGTACAGCGCCGCCATCTCAAGGCCGTCGGCAGGGAGTGGCGTAATGAAGTGCCCAAACCCGGCATCCATCCGGGCAGTGTTGGTCATCACCTCCGACCGCCTTGGATTTTTATCTAATTAATAAATAATTTAATCATAACGGAACGGCACAAAATACTGAGCCAAGTTGCCGCAGGGCTTGGTTGAAGACAGCAAGCCGCACGCCGCACTTGTACAGCTTGTTTTCATACTCCTCGGTGAAGCGCTCGCGGAGGAAACTGTTTTGGAGCATCATCTCGTTCCTCTCCTCCACGGATGCGAAGGTCTGCGCAGCAATGCCTATCGGAGCAGATCTTGGTACCGCTGACAGGAACCCGCATTTGTTCAAGAACATGGAGGCAAAGGCCAAGACATCCTGGGCGTACGATGACACCGACAAGAGCAAGCCATCCGTCATGATCGGCAGTGACCATCCTGCCCACTGGGGATCCTGGTCCTTGGTTAAGTCTGGACTCAGTCGAATGAGTCATATATAATAAGTCAAACGATGCAAACAATCTGTTACTCCAACTTCGATCTAGCCTAGCCAGGGTTCGAAGCGATTCAACATACATCCTCGCGCAGCCCCGTTTGCTATGTATGGGAACAAGAGGATGCGGACCACCTTTTCGTCAGGCGCATAGAGAAACTGATCCAGAAGCTCCCGGATGCAGCACGCCACCTCAGTGCAATTAATAATAATTACATTCATTCACAGATTTAAGTTAATTAATAACTTCATCAGGCTCAGGTACAACAGAGTACACCTGCGGCGTTGCATTCTGCGGCGGCATGGACGTCGCGATGCTCTGCAACTTGGGCATAACCTCCATGTCTTCCCACGGGAAATCTGAGTTGACACGATCTTCAGAACAATTCAAATGAAAAACTAAACTACAACCTACTATAATAATATGATTAATTATTATGATTACTAAATTAAATTAATTATTTAATTATTATATTATTAAATTAAATTTTAATGTTATTCTGCCGAGGTACATGCTATGATGCCACAATTGTCGGAAAAACTGCCGTCTGGGTAGAATGAGCTGCGATACGCATTGAACCCTGCCAGTGCCCACGTGAACTGCTCACTCGTGTCGTAACGGTCTCTCAGCAGGTCCGGCGCTTGCTTCAGGTGCCTGGAGGATCTATAATAATAATATTATTAAATAAAAAACTGATTAATTATAAGTTCAAAGCAATAAACCAAATAATTAATGTAACATCTAACTTGAACTCCCAGTCGTTTAAGCCAATGTGCATATAGTGGGACTGGAGATCCGTAGCCTTGTAGCGCAGCATCGCCGGTTTGATCATGGACTGAAGGACTTGTGGGATGTTCTCGCCGACATCCGACGAAGTGGCATCGTCACTGGCCCTTGCCAACGAAGTCGATCCCGAGCCAGGCTGCTGCTGCTCCTCCTGGTCCTCCTTTTTGGCGGGATCTGAGACCACTGTGAAGCCCTCCGAATCCACCGTCTCGGACGGCTGTGCAGCCGCAGCTGCGGCGGTGTCCGTGGACTCGACCGCCTTCGCTCGGAGCTTCAATGCAGCCATGATGTCACTGTCCGCGCTGCTTGACATATGCTAACCCAGGAACTGGTCTGACTCCTGCTTCAGGAGCCTGAAACCTGGGAGCCTGAAAGAGCCTGGGAGCCACCGTGACAGGAAACGCAAGTGAAAGCAGCTGACTGTGATTGCATGTGGTGCACGGCAAACACTCCAGGCATGCATGCAACACTCCGCAGGTGCATGCAAAACTGGCGGCTTGCCTTCACGAAGAGCCGCGGCGGCCGTCGGCAGGTGTTCAAAACCTCAGTGGAACTGACTGAAATCTGGGAGCCTAAAGTGCCTGGGAGCCTAAAGTGCCTGGGAGCCACCGTGACAGGAATTTCAAGTCAAAGCAGCTGACTGTCATTGCATGTGGTGCTCGGCAAACACTCCAGCGGCAACACTCGCAAGTCAAAGCAACTGACTGTGATTGCATGTGGTGCTCGGCAAACACTCCATTGGCAACACTCCACGGGTGCGTGCAAAACTCGCGGATTGCCTTTGCAGAGCCGCGGCGGGCCGTCGGCAGGTGTTCAAACCTCAGTGGAACTGACTGAAACCTGGGAGCCTAAAGTGCCTGGGAGCCTTTAAAGTGAAAGCTGCTGACTGTCATTGCATGTGGTGCTCGGAAAACACTCCAGCGGCAACACTCGCAAGTCAAAGCAGCTGACTGTGATTGCATGTGGTGCGCGGCAAACACTCTAGGCATGCATGCAACACTCCACGGGTAAATGCAAAACTAGCGGCTTGTCTTCGAAGAGCCGCGGCGGCCGTCGGCAGGTGTTCAAAACCTCAGTGGAACTGACTGAAACCTGGGAGCCTAAAGTGCCTGGGAGCCTTTAAAGTGAAAGCTGCTGACTGTCATTGCATGTGGTGCTCGGCAAACACTCCAGCGGCAACACTCGCAAGTCAAAGCAGCTGACTGTGATTGCATGTGGTGCACGGCAAACACTCTGGGCATGCATGCAACACTCCATGGGTAAATGCAAAACTGGCGGCTTGTCTTCGCAGAGCCGCGGCGGCCGTCGGCAGGCGTTCAAAACCTCAGTGGAACTGACTGAAACCTGGGAGCCTAAAGTGCCTGGGAGCCTAAAGTGCCTGGGAGTCACCGTGACAGGAATCGCAAGTCAAAGCAGCTGACTGTCATTGCATGTGGTGCTCGGCAAACACTCCAGCGGCAACACTCGCAAGTCAAAGCAGCTGACTGTCATTGCATGTGGTGCTGGGCAAACACTCCAGGGGCAACACTCCACGGGTGCATGCAAAACTGGTGGCTTGTCTTCGAAGAGCCGCGGCGGCCGTCGGCAGGTGTTCAAAACCTCAGTGGAACTGACTGAAACCTGGGAGAGCCTAAAGTGCCTGGGAGCCTAAAGTGAAAGCAGCTGACTGTCATTGCATGTGGTGCTCGGCAAACACTCCAGTGGCAACACTCGCAAGTCAAAGCAGCTGACTGTGATTGCATGTGGTGCACGGCAAACACTCTAGGCATGCATGCAACACTCCACGGGTAAATGCAAAACTGGCGGCTTGTCTTCGAAGAGCCGCGGCGGCCGTCGGAGGAAACCTCAGTGGAACTGAGTGAAACCTGGGAGCCTAAAGTGCCTGGGAGCCTAAAGTGAAAGCAGCTGACTGTCATTGCATGTGGTGCTCGACAAACGCTCCAGTGGCAACACTCGCAAGTCAAAGCAGCTGACTGTGATTGCATGTGGTGCACGGCAAACACTCTAGGCATGCATGCAACACTCCACGGGTGCATGCAAAACTGGCGGCTTGTCTTCAAACTTCGAAGAGCCGCGGCGGCCGTCGGCAGGTGTTCAAAACCTCAGTGGGGCTGACTGAAACCTGGGAGCCTAAAGTGCCTGGGAGCCTAAAGTGAAAGCAGCTGACTGTCATTGCATGTGGTGCTCGACAAACACTCCAGTGGCAACACTCGCAAGTCAAAGCAGCTGACTGTGATTGCATGTGGTGCACGGCAAACACTCTAGGCATGCATGCAACACTCCACGGGTAAATGCAAAACTAGCGGCTTGTCTTCGAAGAGCCGCGGCGGCCGTCGGCAGGTGTTCAAACCTCAGTGGAACTGACTGAAACCTGGGAGCCTAAAGTGCCTGGGAGCCTAAAGTGAAAGCAGCTGACTGTCATTGCATGTGGTGCTCGGCAAACACTCCAGTGGCAACACTCGCAAGTCAAAGCAGCTGACTGTGATTGCATGTGGTGCACGGCAAACACTCTAGGCATGCATGCAACACTCCACGGGTAAATGCAAAACTGGCGGCTTGTCTTCGAAGAGCCGCGGCGGCCTTCGGCAGGAAACCTCGGTGGAACTGAGTGAAACCTGGGAGCCTAAAGTGCCTGGGAGCCTAAAGTGCCTGGGAGCCTAAAGTGAAAGCAGCTGACTGTCATTGCATGTGGTGCTCGGCAAACACTCCAGTGGCAACACTCGCAAGTCAAAGCAGCTGACTGTGATTGCATGTGGTGCACGGCAAACACTCTAGGCATGCATGCAACACTCCACGGGTGCATGCAAAACTGGCGGCTCGTCTTCAAACTTCGAAGAGCCGCGGCGGCCGTCGGCAGGTGTTCAAAACCTCAGTGGAACTGACTGAAACCTAAAGGGAGCCTAAAGTGCCTGGGAGCCTAAAGTGAAAGCAGCTGACTGTCATTGCATGTGGTGCTCGGCAAACACTCCAGTGGCAACACTCGCAAGTCAAAGCAGCTGACTGTGATTGCATGTGGTGCACGGCAAACATTCTTCGAAGACAAGCCGCTCTCTCTCTCTCCCCCGAGTCCGTGTGAGAGAGAGAGAGCGGCTTGTCTTCGAAGAGCCGCGGCGGCCGTCGGCAGGTGTTCAAACCTCAGTGGAACTGACTGAAACCTGGGAGCCTAAAGTGCCTGGGAGCCTAAACTGAAAGCAGCTGACTGTCATTGCATGTGGTGCTCGGCAAACACTCCAGTGGCAACACTCGCAAGTCAAAGCAGCTGACTGTGATTGCATGTGGTGCACGGCAAACACTCTGGGCATGCATGCAACACTCCATGGGTAAATGCAAAACTGGCGGCTTGTCTTCGCAGAGCCGCGGCGGCCGTCGGCAGGCGTTCAAAACCTCAGTGGAACTGACTGAAACCTGGGAGCCTAAAGTGCCTGGGAGCCTAAAGTGCCTGGGAGCCGCCGTGACAGGAATCGCAAGTCAAAGCAGCTGACTGTCATTGCATGTCATGCTATAACATGATTTTTGCTCTCGTCCTGCCCCCCCCCCCCCTGAGGCTGCGGCTGCGGCTGCGGCCACAGCCGAAGAGTGATCACGACGAAGTCCATGAAGACATGGCGGCACGGGTTAGGGGTGGGCCTTGAGCCTGGCAGCCTGGGAGCCTTGGAGCCACCACCTACTGTAGTCTGACTGACTGAGCCTGGACCTGCATGCTGGGGTCTGACCGAGCCTGGTGCATTGTTCTGGGTCTGTGCATGCATGCTGGGGTCTGACCCAGCCTGGTGCATTGTTCTGGGTCTGACCGAGCCTCGTGCATTGGTCTGTGCATGCATGCTGGGGTCTGACCGAGCCTGGTGCATTGTTCTGGGTCTGTGCATGCATGCTGGGGTCTGACCCAGCCTGGTGCATTGTTCTGGGTCTGACCGAGCCTCGTGCATTGGTCTGTGCATGCATGCTGGGGTCTGACCGAGCCTGGTGCATTGTTCTGGGTCTGTGCATGCACGCTGGGGCCTCGGTCGGGGATGCACGGGCATCCCTCACCCCCGCAAGATGTCAGTGGTGGGACCACAGACATCTTGCGGGGGTGATGGATGTCTCTATCCATGCACGCTGGGGCCTCGGTCGGGGTTCATGCACGCACATCCTTCACCCCTGCAAGATGTCGGTGGTGGGACCACAGACATCTTGCAGGGGTGAGGGATGTCCGTGCATCCCCCGACAGGCATCAACTCCAACCAGGTGTTTCCACTGGAAACACCTGGTTGGATTGATGCCTGGTCTGACCCCTCGAGCCTGAAGGCTGCAGTTGGTTGTATGCAATGAACCCCACAAAACACCAAAAAATTAAAAATCCCCGAAACGGCCACCAAGACAAATTCCAGCTGCGCGCCAGGGCGGACGCCCTGATTGGAGGTGCGTTCCCACTGAGGCTCCATCGCGAACATGCTGAAGGGCCTTCCGCTGTTGCCCTTCGAGGTCATTTTCCCTCCCGGGATGAGGCCTGTGTTGACGATCTTGATGAAATTTCGCCAGTATGTGGCGTGATACGCCAGCTTTGGCATCAGATCGAAGGCCGTTGCCCGATAAGGATACGGACCAGTGATCGGTAGATCAACATAGGACGGGATCCACTGATCATCGAGGGCCCACTGTTTGACAGTGGTCTTCAGCGGGTCGCTGTCGAGGACGAGCAAGCAGGCGTTGTGTCCTTGGAATGCTCGGACACGGGTAAAGTGCCAGTTTGTTCCCCGGCCCAACCGTGTCTCCTCGTCCAAGGCTTCCGCCTGGAGTTCGAACCGTGCTTTGTCACAGTGATCGGACGTCAACAGGTCAATGATGGTCATCACCGTCAGGCGGGACCACTGTTTCCCAATGACCTCCAAGACATCACCAATCTCTGCTGACTGCTCTTCGTCGAACTCAACAGTGCGGAATCCCTTGTCCTTGGCATGCCCACGCAGGTGCCACGACAGCTTCTTGCCCAACGAAACACACTCCATCTCATTGAGGCGAAAGTATCCCATGCGACCCTTGACATCAGGTAGCTGATCCGGTGTAAGCCAGATGGGTCCACCACTTCCGCGGGGAGGCTCCACTTCGTCGTCTGCGCCGTAGTCCACAGCCATCGGACCAGAGTCCCAGACTTCCGTCGGGATGTCGGAAGTAGCAATCGTAGAGACTGCCTCACCATCCACAACAGATGTAGCTGTGACATTCGGCTCAACAAACTCGTATGGAGCAACACCCGTCTCCTGGGCGACCTCTTCAGCCTCCTTATCCGTCATCACCAGGTTCACCGACTCAATCATTTTCCGAACGATTTGTTCCATCTCCGAGCCGGGGTCAACCGCTTCCACGGTGAGGTGCTCGTCCTCCGGATTCGGGTTACGAGACACCATGTCCTCAACCGTGAGCTCCTCTGACTCTTTCGCCACTTCATTGACATAGTCAGTGGGCGGTACACCCTCAAGCTCGTCAAGCTTTTCCAAGCTGAGGATCGGCTGGTTCAAGACAATCTCCTCCTCTGGGAAACGTTGCACGGGCGGTGCCTCAGGTGGGAAAGTCACCATCTCAGCTTCCGCCGGGATGAGCAAGTCCGTGGTAGGAGGGATGTCGAGCTCTTCCAAGCCGAGTCCGAGGTGAAAGTGGTTGTGAAAGAGGATGCCACGCGAATTGGCCTTAAGCTCCATCGCGTGCTTCACAAGCCACCGCTCGAACATGATTGCAGAGCACATGTGAAAGAACCAGCGAGTGGTTACCTTCACGTTATCGTGGGTAGCCTCCATGTGAAACCCATCGTAACGCTCTGTCGAAAGGATGTGAGCCTGGGGATCGACTATGCGGATCCCTCGCTCCTTCAGCTCATCGGAGTGGCGAGCCATCTCCAGGTCGTAGACCTCTGGGAGCCCGTAGAATTCCCCGTTGTGGGGGCCAGCCACCAACGTGACAGAGGACACTCCCTTCCGGGATGAGAGACGGACCAGGGCATCTTTTGCGTCCTCGACGGCCTTGCGTCCCTTGGTCTCCCAATTGGAAAGGGTGTCATGCAATGCATCATCAACACGAACCCACGCATTGCGCATGTGGAAGGAAAAGCCTTTGTAACCATACTCGCCATAGACGTCATTACCACCCCATTGGATGATAATGTCGACACCTTCCGGTGCGAGCGGGTCCTGGCCGTTCTTCCACTTCTGGACTCGGTTGAGCTCCTGTTCCACGTGCCACACGATGTCTCCAAGCCCTTTTCCCCAGCGCATGACGACCGAACATCCATCCATGCGAATGTCCTTGGTCATCTCCTCCCGGAGTGACGGTTCCATCGTCCCCTTCATCAGGACGCGTCCACCGTCGCCGCGGGTCACCAACGCGAGAGAGCTGTCTCCTCCGATAATAAAATACGAGCTTGGTTGCTCTTGATGCTCGATTCTTCGGAGGGCTGGAGTATACACCGAGTCTAGCAACGCCGTGGCAGCTGGCATTAACTCGTGGTAGCCCAGGGTTTCCTGGGATAGCACATACGCTCTGTGACAGACATCAAACGGCTCAGTGGCCTTGAGAGCCCGTTCGGCGTTTGTGGCATGCCCCACATAAGCCAGGTCGCGGAGATAAGCTTTGACAAGTTCTGTCCACTCCGTCAGGAGGGAATCGCCATGGAGCTCGAAGCCCTCAATCGGCATTCCCTGATGAGCCGGGCTGTTGAAATGGCGGTGCCACATCTCGTACAGGAGGGGAAAACCTGCGTAGGGGTACTGCTTCCGCAGACCAATCCACTCGCCGTTTCGGATACGGCCGAGGAAAATGGCCTCTGGCGGATCAGACTCCGCAGGCTCCACCAGCTTGTACTGGTACGCCTCCTTCACAACGCCATAGGCATCCTTGAAATATGCCGGTTCCTCGAAGGCCATCGCTTCCGCGAGGCAATCAGGGTCCTTAAGAGCCCTGCGGAAAGCCTCGATGCGTCGGCGACGCTCCTCCAGAGAAACGGTGGGCAAAGAGGATGCCATCACTGCTGCGCTTCCTATTGGTTCTTCGCTCAGAGTAACTTGTACCGCAACAGCAGCTTGTCGAACAGGAAATTGTGGCTCTGAAATGTTCTTGAGCTTACAGCCATGAAAATAATTCATCACTTCATTTGGCAAATTCTTGTGGGAAGTATGCAATCTCCAATGACCTAAATTGCCTGATCTTTCGCCATCAAGAAGTTCAAAACTCGTACACTCATGATTGGAACACCACTTGACAACTCGATCCATCTTCCATGAGAAATGTTCCCAGGGAGCAATCAGGACGTAATGGCAGTTATTCAAATCCAATCCGGTGCTTAAGTTGACGAAAGAAGACCATAGCTTGCCAAAGTGTTTGCGATCATCAGGACCC
>CAJNDT010003416.1:0-23096 GCA_905221615.1 Symbiodinium sp. CCMP2592
GGTTTTTAAAGGCTCAGAGTGGTTTTAAAACGTTCTAAGTGGCTTCCGAAGTTATTTCAAAGGGCTTTAAGCAGTCTTGAAGCCGGGCAAAATTGACACCCACCGTCAATCTACGACCGCCCGGGGACCAGGATTGCCCCGACCCGCGCGCGTACACACAATGCGCTTTTGGACCCTCCGCTCGCACCCCAAGGGGGGCATGCCAGGTGTCTTTTGGAAGCTAGTAATGGCGTTGAACTACAGCGACTGTTGTACGCGCCAGTTCACTAGCGAAGCGGCCTCCAAATACCTAAAAAGAGCCGAGGTGCCTTCCTTGAGCATTCCAAAAGTAGGCCGCGGGCATACTTTTGGGATGTGTGCCACGGACGCGCTTTGCGCGAGGATCGGTTTGTTTTCCTCAGAGCCAAGGGCCAAGGGGGCTTCCCATTGAGCCTGTCAACGGGAACGCGTGTACTCGCTCGCGGGTGCGCGTTACTACCGGGGATCCGATCTATCTCCAATCGTTGAACACATATGGGCGAAGGATGTTTCAATCCGACCAGAAACATCGGGGAAGCAGGGAGCGTGTGCTGCGGGACATTCTCTTATAAGGCACCTAAAATAAGGCCATCCCAGTACTAAGTACGCTTGGGGGTGCCTTCGAAGACCTTCACACTCTCATACTTCCCACGCATGCATTCACTGAACATGTCCAAGCCAAGGACTGATTTTTGGTGCAAGCGACTCGGCTGCAATTAAACACGTGCATTTCCACGGCCATCATCAACATATATGTTAACTCAACATGTGCTCGCCCAGGCATTGCTCTGGTGGTCGCAACTCGGCTGCAATCAAACATGTCCACGTCTAGAGCGTGCTTGCGTCATGCTTGCGTCATGCTTGCATCAATTTCCCTGCCGAAGCAAAGGCGCGGTCAGATGAGGCGAGAGCCGCCTCCAGACTGCATCTAGAATCTAGACGCAAACCTCGAGTCCGCACAAGCCTTTCAGGGAGTTTTCAAGGGTTAGTCTGGCAGAATTGCCTCGCTTATTGGGGCTTTGGGAATGAAAACCTCTTGGAGAATTGTTTCGCTTATTGTGGCGTTAGGAAGGAAAACCTCTTGCAGAATTGTTTCGCTTATTGGGGCGCTAGTAAAGAAAATCTCTGGCAGAATTGCTTCGCTTATTGGAGCTTTTGGAATGAAAAACTCTTGCAGAATTGTTTCGCTTATTGGGGCGTTAGGAACCAAATTCTCTGGGAGAATTGTTTCGCTTATTGGGGCTTCAGGAATGAAAACGTCTTGCAGAATTGTTTCGCTTATTGGGGCGTTAGGAACCAAATTCTCTGGCAGAATTGTTTCGCTTATTGGGGCTTCAGGAATGAAATCCTCTTGCAGAATTGTTTCGCTTATTGGGGCGTTTGGAAGCAAAACCTCTCGCGGAATTGTTTCGCTTATTGGGGTGTTAGGAGCGGATATCTCTTGCTGAAGTGCGTCGTTTAGGGGGGAATTTGCTCTACGGGGTTCTTTCTGGCACACTCTTATCCGTAACAAATCGTACTCCCGGGTCTTGGTGATTCTTTCTGGCCCATTCTTATCCGAGGCAAGGAAAATAGACACCAAGTGTCAAGATCTGGGGGCTCCACTGCCACGCGGGGAGTGTAACGCATCGGGCGGGCTTTCCGGCCGGAAGGCGTGGGACGGCATCGGATATCGGCTGGCTTGAGTTGGACGGTCTGTACAAGAAGAACCGCTGCCTTGTTCGAGACAGCCCCGGCCTATTTAACTAGGTGGTAGTGATTGAGACGGGACGCCATGGAAGGAGCGGTAAAATTGCTTGGAACCAACTGCAAGCCAACGTCGCTGCCATCGTGCCTGCAGTGCGAGCAAGCACACTAGCACTCGCCTGCACCGCAGCCCAATTCGTGCTCAAGAGCATCAAAATAAAGCAAAAGTTCCGCAGCTTCCAGCGACAATCTAGGCCGAAGCTGCTTCGGACAGCAAGAGGGAAGGAATGGCAGCATAAGCTTCTCCGCCGGCCCTGCAGGTCAAATCGAAATGTACCCGAGCAACCGGCGCCGATGGGCCGACGTCGAGGACGAGGAGGAACAGGTGGCATGAAGCAAGCTAGCAGTCAAGGCGTACGGCGTACAGACTCTCCCGCACTCAGTCCCTGTCTTCCTGTTTCCAACCAAGGACCAACAGCAGAGAAACCGGGGGAGAGAGAGAGAGAGAGCGAGTGAACAAAACGGCAGAGACGAAGACAGACAGATCGCCAGATCTTGCCGCGCACAGGGGGCGGGATGGTGCTTCGACTTTGAGGCGTTCAAGAAGCAATACCTGGCAACGCAGTGCGCCCTGACGCTGAAGACGCCCGTCCCCGTCCCAGAACTTCATTAGAACACAATGCATGCAACCGCTAGCCCATAAATAGCATTGCTCCTGCACGAAACCTAACGAGGCCGGAATGATCAAAATCGACGAGGCGATTGCTTGCGGGCCTCGAACAGCAATCAACACAATGTGCCCGGACCGAGGCATGGAAGACGCATCCGACGACCTCCCGGACACGAAGGTCGGCCCATCGCCCAAGTGGACAGCAACGGGTGCACCGACGCAAGAAGGCACCGCCCTTGCAAACGCTTGAAAGACTCAGATACTTTGCAATCAGTCTGCAGGCACCCGCGCCGACACTACCGAAGCCAACACAGTGGACAGCCGAGGACGATTCCGCACTCGAAGATGCTTTCCAACTGGCAGAGGCGCGGGATGCAGCAACATCCGGGTGACCGAGTGTTCATTCCGAGCAGCTGCAGGCCGAAAGGGCCACTGCGAGAGCTTCCTCGCACGAATGCAGCGACACAAGCGCTGCAACAGCACGGCCGGAGCGGCATCGCCGCACGGCACGGCGACGGAGACAGGCAACGACCAACGTGAATGACACGCAAAACGTCAGGCCCAGCAGCAGCACCGAGGCGGGCTCGCCTATTATTTTGGCTGCGCGTAGAAGCATTTCACTGCCCAGCCATCTGGGCCGCTTGTGAGGTTCCCTTCAGCTTGGCGTATCTGCTCTCGAGCACGGGGCTCGGAGCCATTCTGTTCCCATTCTCCAGATCGCATCAGTTCAATTTGATTTTCATTGCTTCCAAGGTCATCCGAGATTGCATCCCGACAACCGTGCTGACGCAATGGTCATAAGTACGTGGACGATGGGTCGCAGACAGCGGAATCGGCTGCAGCATGCCAGTGCCTGAAGAAGTGCCGCAAGCACATACTGAAGCACGGTGTAACCTTTCCAGATGGTGAAGGCGTGTCCTGCGAGGCTCTTTGTGGCAACACGGCCTCTGCGGACGAGTGCCAGGCTTGGGCACCGACCGCCAGAGTTGGCAACTAGAACTCTGCATGTTCGGCACCTCGATGTAGCAATCGCACAGGCCGCGACAGCAATGTGCAGTTCCAGCACCAGCGAGGCAAATCCTATGGCCATCAATCCTGTGTCGATCTTGCAGGGATCGCGAAGCTCGTTTACTTATTCACTCGGACGTTCTGCCCTTCCCACGCAGATGACCGCTGCTCCGGACACACCCTTCTTGCAGGTAGTGAAAATGGTTGCGGACGGCAACTGCTTGTTCCACGCGCTGGTCCATGCACACAGCCTGGTCCGGAAAGATGACGACAAGCGCCCTCGTCCAGACCTTGGAGCAGCCCTCCGCCAGGAAGTGATAAGTTTCCTGACCGCCAATGCGTTCGAGCAGGGCGACTTCGCGGAGAATTGGTTGGAAGAGGCGGAGCACCTGGAAAGAGGACCGGAAGAGGCCTGGGCTGGCAACGACTCTATCTTGGCGTTCTCCCTTATGAAGAAATGCCGTGTACAAGTGCACACACGCCATCTCGACGGCTCCACCGTCACCGCGATGGACGCAACCCATCAAGATCTTCAAGATTCCGCTGGATTGACCGTGGTTCGTCTACTCTACAACGGCAAAGACCATTACGATGCATTGGTGGAGGCCGAAGACGTGGGACTGCTAGAGCCCGCTTGGCAAGGTCAGACGTGGCCGATGAGGTACTGGCGACTGCCGGAAGAGCTGCCCCCGCAAGATATCGACGATGCGTTGCCGGCGATCAAGAAGACCAGATCGGTGGAAACCGTCACTTCGCCCGAGCTTCCCGACAGCACCGACGACATCCTGGACGAAGTGTGCAAGGCGATCGTGGCGCCGGCATCCACCCATCCGCATCGCCAAATGGAGGATGCCATTACGAAGCTGGCGACGACCAGGCTTCGGGACCATCCCACACTCCCACCTCTTGCCCTGCCGGAAGAAGTGGATGCGGGCGAAGCGTGGCCCCATGCTTTCTGTGCGTTCAGCGGCTGTTTGTGGACGGCCAGAACGGGCACGGAGGACGACCTGCTTCAGCACCTCCACGAGCAGCATGGCCCCGACCTTGATCCACTGGCAAATCTTCTGTGGAATGGCCATGACGAGCACGATCTGCTCAGCATCTACAATGCCGCTCTGAGCGTCAAGTGCCGCTCGGCCGCTCCCCTGGCGGGCAGCTCGCTCGACCGGATCGCCCTGGAAAAGTTCGCAGAGGCGACTGCTGAGGACCACGTGGAATCCCTGATCTGCTTCTCGTGCGCTTGCAGCTACACGCGCATCGCAGAGACGGAAGCTCGGGGCGACATCCAGTGGCACCGCCCTCTGGAGCAGACGAACAAGTTCCTCGGCCAGCCCGTGAAGGTCATCGAGCAGCTCCTGGGATTGGACCAGTTCCTTGGAAAGTACAACCATCTGGTCGAAAACACGAAGTTAACCGACTCCGAGGACTTCGAGAATTGGCACCTCAAACTGGCAGGGGAAGCACAGCACGTTCGCTTGCTTTGCTGCCCCGAAGATCACAGATGCACAAGGAATCCAGAGCATCCCCGCGCCAGAGTTCTCTGCGAGCATTGCGAGGTGCCGGTTTGTCGCGGTTGCCTGGACTGCTTGAGCAGGAAGAAGCTGCCTCCGGCGAGCCTCGCAAATGACATGTGGACAGGTTACGGCCCCGAAAGGCTTTACCAGGACAACGTGACGGTCATGGAAATGTTGTGTGCCAGTCCCTACATCACGACCCTCGTTTGCTTGACGATGGAGGCTCGCTACCGGGCGGAGGGCGCGCCCTTGGACCAGACGGCTCACATGCCGCGCCATCGTATGGGCGCCCGCGGTAATGCGATTACCTTTCCTTTGCCTTGGGAGGACCTGCTTCGTAAGCTGGAGGGCCAGGACACCACCCCTTCCGACTTACCCCGGGGCCCCAACGAGCTCTCCGACGTCGTCCGGGTGATCCTCAAGACCAACAAGACGGGCCAGACTTCCGAGGCGGACTTGAAGAACTTGATTCACCAGGCAAGAGTCCGGCGGCACGTGGTGGTGCAGCTCATCTTGGACATGCGCCGTTGTGGACACCCTTCCTTCCAAGAAATCCAAGAAGAGAAAATGAGGGAGAAGGCAAGCTCGCTGCCGGAGGACGGTGTGCCGCCCGAAGTCGTGAAGATCTTCGGCGAGCTGGACGACTCGCAGGAGAAGCTCCAGCCACAGAAAGCCGCCACGCCGGTTGACGGCCTCAGGAGCATCGATCAGGCAGGGAAACTATAACGAGAATTTGTCAGAGGTAGACTCTTAGAGCAAGCAAACCGGCTTGTCAATTGAGCAGCGTGCATCCTGCAGACAGGCCGGCGCCACCTTCTCGGCGCAGCGGCCGCGAGCCATCGTGGCGGAGGGCAGCAGCCTCGACCGACAGGACCAGAATGCCGTGGGCATGGCAGCTCTCACAAGTTTGGAGGCAGTGGACAAGATTGCAGAGAGGAAAGCAGAGACCTTGGTGGCGACCACGGGGAACGTTCTCGTCGACCAGTTCCAGCCCCGCTACTTCGCCATGGCCTTCGCCTTCTGCTTCAAGCACGGCACCGCGTGTCCAGACGTCCTCAACAAGAAGACCCCATCGGTCAGTCGGAGGCGTCAGAAGGATTCCGCTGCCCCGACCGTCGACATCCACGACTGGGCTGCCATCATGGGCCGCCGAGTGGAAGCCCAGTTCCGTCGAGACTGGAACTTCGGCTTCGTTCTGTGGAACTATCGCTTTCGGACGATGGTGAACTTGGATGGCAGCACCTCCTTGTACTCCCAAGGCGGCAAGAAGATCACAGGCGAGGAGTTCCTTCAGGGGTCGACGGAGCTTCGAGAGCATCTGCAGCGCGGGAAGTACGTGGACATCACCGGCGCCCAGAAGAGCGTGCAAGGCGACTTCTCCAAAGTCGAGCACGTGCCGGGACTATCGGCTACTGCGAAAAAGATAGCGCAGGACGTCAACGCCAAGTGCCGCAACATCCCAGGGACCCACGAGACCAGGAACCTCATGCGGCAGCAGACCCACGCGTACAGAGTGTGTTATGGCACTTCCGTCTTCCTGACCTTTCGCCCTCGGAGAGGGATTCCACGCTGATGCTGAGGCTAGCGAGAACTCGAGACACGGACCCCGCCCTGCAGCAGAGCGGCAAGCCGACTTGTCAGGAAAGGAGCCAACCGCCGCTGGACGAGGATTTCATGGAGCTGGACCCTCAGGTGCTGGCCACAATCCTGCCAGACTACGACGAGCGGAGGGCGATCCTGGCCAGAGACCCTCTTGCCTGTGCTGATGGCTTCTGGACGTTGGTGCAGTTGGTCTTGCGGCATCTCTTCGGGATTCGCTGGTGCCCCAACTGTCAGAACTGCGCCAAGTCGGACAAGCCCTGCACGGACGCGTTCGGGAGCAATGCCACGGCCATGGGCGGAGTACTGGGCAGAGTGGATGCAGCCTTCGGTTCCATCGAATGCCAGAGGAGCGGCGCTCTACACGCTCACTTCCAAGTGTTCCTGCAGTGCCTCCACCAGTACACGCCCCTCTCGGAGATCGTGGCGCTGGGCAGAGAAGCTTACATGGATTTGGTGGAGAAGTACAAGGCCTACAACGCCCACGTGAGGCGCACCGTGTACTGCAATCCGGCGGCCTGGCAGAAGGAGCGCGACACCGTGGAAAAGGAATGGCCGGAGTACCGGAGCTCAGTCCTCATGCTCAGTCGGCCCGCTTATCAAAGCGATGCCCGGCTCTCCGCGAAAGCCTGGAAACAGAAACACTTGGAGGAGGACGTGGAGGAGCTCCAGAAGCACAAGCAGCACCACGTTCATTTGCCCAAGGACACGGATCCGCAAGGGCCCAGACTTCCACTCTCGCATTGCCGCGATAAGCGGGACCCGACGAAGTGCAAGTCCGGCTTCCCGCACAACAACCAGCTGACCGAGGAGACCTTGATCGTTTGCGAAGGACTGGCCAAGCAGATGGACATGCCCATCAAAGGCAAGAAAAGCATGCTCGGCTCCCTCTGGGGTCCGGTGAACGACCCGGAGCTCAACGGCACCCACCCTGCCTTGCTGGCGGCGCTTCGCTGCAATTCCGATCTGCAGCTGCCCTACCGCTTCCCGATCAACGAAGACATCCACAGCCACAAATGCCAGGACGAGAGCTGCCGCGGAGCAAGCCAAGCCGTGCGAACCTTGGTTCGTGAAGCCCAGCGGAACCAGGCCGCCCAGGCGGGCTACGGCTGCGACTACCAGAACAAGCGCCTCCCCATCGCCATCCACGAGATCAAGGAGTGGAACAAGGGGAACAAGGAGCTCGCAGAAGAGCTGAAGGGCAAGCCAGCCGGGTACGTGGCTTCACGGGTGGAGAACCGCTTCATCACAGACAGCTTCGGTCGAGGTGTTTGTCGCGGTGCCGTGGAATGCAGCAACCTCATCACGCGGAGCAAGCACGGCGACCCCGTGGAAGCGGAGTCCATCCGCACCGCACCCGTCGTAGGCCTTCCGCTGTGGTACGGCTTGAGCCTGCTGCAGGCAGCCGCCGATGCGGAAGCTTGGCCTGCAGAGCCGCAGCGTTGGACCACCGAACCCAAGTGGAGAAAGCAGCAGCAGCCTCGAGCGGTGAGGCACTGTCCGTTCTGGACGCTCTACGGCTCCCGCGGCCGAGATCCGCGCGTCCATGAGCTGTCGGCGTACGAGTTTGCCATGCACTTCGAGTTCAAGAAAGCGACCCATCCCTGGAGCATCAAGTCGGACGATGACGGGAGGAAGCACCACCCGCTCCGCCACGAGGCTCAACTGACGGAGGCGGGCAAGGAGAAAGTGCGCTGGCATCGTTTCGAGGCCAAGCTCTCGCCGGGGATCGATTATCGCATTCGGGAGCCTGGCCCCGACGAGGAGTGGATCCCCTTCGGCGAACCCGAGCTCGCCCAGCCTTTCAAGCACGACTGGGTCATGGTGCCGCGCAAGCGACCTCATGTGCCGGTGCTCTTCGGTGCGCAGGGCGGCAACCAAACCGCGGACGACCAGGCCATGAAGCTCCTTCTGCTCTTTCGTCCTTGGGTGAATGATCGCCGAGACGCCTCGGAGGACGGCCTCGTGGCCTTCCTCGGAGACCTGTCTGCTCGCGACCAAGGGGCTACGGACTGGCTCCAGGCCGCACGGCTCTGGCTGGGCCGACGCGGCTTCCCCACAGAGTCCGTGAAGCGCTATGCCGCCCAGATCTGCTTCGTCCATTGCCTGCCTCGGGAGCTCCGACCCGGTACGGAGCTGGAGGCCAACAGCGACAACGAAGACTTGGAGGACGTGCCCTGCTTCTTCGACCAGGACCTTGCAAGCCCAGGTAGTGAAGCACTTTTGCTACGATCATTGCCGTTGAGCTTGGTTTTAAGTTCTAGGCTTGAGTCGGCGCCCGCAGGACGACCTCACGCTGGCCATGGAAACGCACGTTCGAGGAGGATCTGGCGACGCGGGCAACGAGGTGCAGACGCACGCCGACCGCACCAAGCAGATGTTCGCGCTGTCGCAAGCCATTTGGCTGGAAGGAAACGATGAAGGTGGACCCGACTCGGAGGCCAGGAACAGGTTCCGCGAGCTATCCGCCAAGGAGCCCGTGACGGACCATCAGCGGGTGAGGCAAGCCGCCATCGATTCGCGGGTCCGAGGCGACAAAGGAAAGGATAGACGAACCACGCGCGGGGACGAGCGAAGCCCCGAGGTGCAGGCTCAGGAGCCCGTGATCGCCGCCAAGCTCCTCGACTGGCTCCACAGCGACCGAGTGCGCGGGGCCGTGAATGCCAAGCAGCACGAGTTCCTCGAGCTCGTCGTGGACAGAGTCATGGTGGAGCTCAACCTCATCAGACCGGAGGATTCCATCCGGAAGACCTCAGAGCCGTTGATCTGGTTGCTCCACGGGCCGCCCGGCGTCGGCAAGTCCCACATCCTGCAGTTCCTCCGCGAGCTCTTCGAAGACTTGCTGAAATACACCCAGGGCCACGAGTACGAGGTCGTGGCGCTCCAAGCAGTGAACGCGGCGGACATCCGCGGCAAGAACATACACAGGGCCTACGGCTTCAACAGGAGTGGGCAGCCGACCGAGGGAGACAATCCTCTCGTTCAGGGCATCCGCTTCCGGCGGTGGGTGATCGTGGACGAGATCAGCATGGTCAGCGCGAAGCTTTTGGCCCGCATGGAGCAACGACAGCGGGAGAACAAGAGCAGCAAAGACGAGTTCAAGCTGGACGGCCAGGGACGTGAAAGAGATTTCGGCGGCATCAACATGATCTTCATGGGCGACTTCTTCCAGTTCCCGCCGCCGGAGGGCGGCTTCATTGCGGACGTTCCCCACAGCTTGAAGTCTGCCACCGGGGTCGACAAGAGCACCGACCCTCTCGTCGAGCGCGGTCGGGACCTTTTCTGGCGCGGAGCGGTCCAAGGCGTCACCGAGCTGACGGAAACTCTGCGGTGCTCCGACGGGTGGTGGAACGAGGTGGTGGAGCAGCTTCGGCATGGCTATCTGTCGGAAGAGAACTGGAAGTACTTGCACGGCATCCCTGTGGAAGGCTGCACCCTGTCGGAAGCGGAGAGGCAGTCGCGCCGCAGAGTCATCAGCTCCGACGAAGATCCACGGCTGCAGGAGGCCAAGTTCCGGAAGGCGGTGGTCATCGTGGCCAACAACGACGCTCGCTACCAGATCAACAAAGACAAGGCCAGAGCCTACAGCAAAGAGCCCGGAGCTCCTCTCAGGTGGTCCGTGGCCAAGGACGTCGCGGAGGCCAAAGCTCTTCAAACCGAGGACTGCAGCAAGGAGGCCAAAAGAAAATGGCTGCAGTACCACGACCGACATACGGGAGATCTTTGCGGCCTGCTCCCCCTCGCCATCGGCATGCCCGTCGCCCTCACCGACCACGTGGACCGGTCCGACAAGTTCCTGCTTCGCGGGCGCTGCGGTCACGTGCATTCCTGGGTGTGGCCCGAAAACGAGCAGCAGCCCGAAGTGGTGTACGTCAAATTCCCGGACGTCAAGTGGCAGCTCCCCGGCACGCCCGAGCCCGGCATCTATCCCCTGCGGCCTGTAACAGAAGAATGGTTTCTCGACCACGGGCGCGAACACCCTGTCCTGAAGGTGAAACGACGCTTAGCTGCATTGGCCTGGAGAACCGTCCGTTTCAGATATTTGGCAGGACTTGCAGGTAGTCCATTGTCCACTGTGCCTTGCAGCTCTTCTTGAAAGCAGCTTGAAAACAGCTGGCCAGGAATATGAGAATTTAGATTGATCGTAGACCAAACTTGCTCTGAAAGTCCTGAAGGAAAGCAGCTTCAGCTGACTCCGGCCTTCGCGATCACGGCTCACAGCAGCCAGGGCAAGACGCTGGATGCCACCCTGCTCGACCTGAACGTGGACAAGAACGTCCACCAGACCCTGGGCACCGTGGCGGCGAGCCGTGTCCGCAGCCGTGAGGACGTGCTCATTCTGCGCCCCTTCCCACTCTGGCTGTTCCAACGAGGAGCACCCGAAGGGCCCGATCTGCTGCTGAAGACTCTCCGCAAAGAGCGCGTCGATTGGAAGGCCTGGCGCGAGAGCAGGAACCCCTTCGCTGCCTGCGGAAGTTGTGGCCACGTGAAAGACTTCGCGAACTTCTCCTTCGTCGAGTGGAACAAAGTGCGAGCCAACCGGGCGGCCAAGTGCTTGCACTGCGAGAAGGGCGAGAAAACATCGGGAAAGCGCAAAATCACAGGAGCCGAGATCTTCACCAAGCACTTGTGCGACGCATGTGGTTGCCACAAGATGGAAGCGGCATTCCCGGTGGCACAGCTCAGACAACAAGGACCGGATGTCAAGAAGGTGTGCACACAATGCGCTCGCAATCAACGCACTTTGACGTGCTCTATGTGTGGTACGACCAAGCCTTCGGACGCGTTCGAGTCCAGCATGTGCACCCTGCCACCTGGCTGTGCGGCATGCAAAGACTGCCAAGAGGAGGTGCATCCTAAAGCGAAGCGCCTGCGTGCAGGCTGGTTCCTGTGCCACGGCTGTAAGCAATCCTTTCCAGTTGAAGCAGCGGGCAATGCCAGTATCCAACATTGCATGAATTGCGCAGTCCGGGGCACCAGGGCACCCGCTGGCTGGCACAAATGCCAGAACCAGCAATGCCAGAAGTTGTACCAGGAGCATCATGCGCCTGGTCTTACGCGGCCTCAGGTCTGCCCACAATGCAGGGCCAAAAGGCAGAAGCGAGTCCGCAGGTGAAACTTTTTTACATGACATCGAGGTAGATTGTACAAATCGACAGGACCAATTATTTCTGCAACGTCCGACGCAACAAAATGCTTGATATTAGGTAGGTCCAAAAAAACAAGTATGAGGTCTCGCACAAGTGGACGCGTGGAACTTGCATCTATAGGAGCGGTAGCACTGGCAGACTTCGACGCCGGGCGGCTTCACGAGTAAAAGTTGCAAAGCATGGCGTGTGGATTGCACGAATTCGCGTGGTGCAGGCAGCCAGCACTTGTTGTGTGAATTCCCCCTGCAGTGGCTCGCCAGGGAAACATGATCTGCAACAGAGACGATGCAGGCTACACCAATTGTACACAGCAGGACCAACGACGTAGCCATAGCATTAAGCCAGGGAGAGACTGGAAATAGGCAAGGAAGAGGTCGGAAGAGGCTAGGAAGAAGCCAGGAAGAGACCAGGAAAAGGCAAGGAAGAGGCCAGGAAGAGGCCAAGAAGAGGCCGGGAAGAGGCTGGGAAGAGGACCGGAAGAGGCCAGGAAGAGGTTGGGAAGAGGCCAGAAGCTGGGAAAGGCCAGGAAGAGGTCGGAAAAAACCGGAAGAAGCCAGGAAGAACAGGCAAGGAAGAGGCAGGGAAGGGAAGAGACCAGGAAGAGAACAAGAAGAGGTCGGGAAGAGGCCAGGAAGACTAACAGGAAGAAGCCGGGAAAAGGCCAGGCAGAGGTCAGGAAGAGACCGGGAAGAGACCGGAAGAGGTCAAGAAGAGGCCAGGAAGAAAATGCAAAGAAGAGGCCAGGAAGAGGCCGGGAAGAGGTCGGAAGAGGTCAGGAAGAGGCCGGGAAGAGGCCGGGAAGAGACCGGGAAGAATCCGGGAAGAGGCCAGGAAGAGGCCGGGCAGAAGCCGGGAAGAAGCCTGGAAAAGGCCGGGCAGAGGTGAGGAAGAGACAGGGAAGAGGTCGGGAAGAGGATAGGAAGAAGAGGCAAGGAAGAGGTCAGGCAGAAAAGGCAAGGAAGTGGCCAGGAAGAGGCCGGGAAGAGGCCGGGAAGAGGCCGGGAAGAGGCCAGGAAGAGGCCGGGCAGAAGCTAGGAAGAAGCCGGGAAAAGGCCGGGCAGAGGGCAGGAAGAGACCGGGAAGAGGTCGGGAAGAAGCCGGAAGAGGATAGAAAGAAGAGGCAAGGAAGAGGGCAAGAAGAAAAGGCAAGGAAGAAGCCAGGAAGAGGCCGGGAAGACGTCGGGAGAGACCAGGGACGTCGGAAGAAGCCAGGAAGAGGCCAAGAAGAAGTCGGGAAGAGGCCGGAAGAGGCCAGAAGAGACGGGAAGTGGCCAATCAGAGGCCAAGAAGAGATCAGGAAGAGGCCGGGAAGAGGTCGGAAGAGGTCAGGAAGAGGCCGGGAAGAGGACGGGAAGATATAGGGAAGAGGCTAGCAAGAGGCCAGGAAGAGGCAAAACAGAGGCCGGAAAGAGGCAGGAAAAGGCAGGGCAGAGGGCAGGAAGAGATCGGGAAATGAAAAAGTCCAAAAAACTTGATGTGGGGGCTTGGGAAGGGTCTGGACCAAAAAAAAAAAAAAAAAGAGTTCCGGAAAGGTTAAAAAAGCATCTATTGAAGGCTTGGAGGGGTCTAGAAAAATTCGAAACACCAATTCGGTAGCTGGGAGAAGAAAAAACACGTTTTTAAAGCTAGGGCGACCTCTGGAAAGCTAGGGGTGACCCCTTCAGGAAAAGACCGGGAAGTGTACAAGTCCAAAAAATGCAAGTCCAAAAAAATTGAGTTGGGGGCTTGGAAGGGGGTGGGAGAAAAGGTTAAAAAGCACCAGTTGGGGGCTTGGAAAGGTCTGGAAAATCAAAAACACCAATTTGGTAGCGTGGAAAAGAAAAAACACGCTTTTAAAGCTAGGGGCGACTTTTTAAAGCTAGGGGCGCCCCCTAGGGAAGAGAAATTGCTTCAAAGTGCCAAAAAGCTTTTAAAGCTAGGGGCGACCCCTAGGAAAGAGAAATTGCTTCAAAGTGCTAAAAAGCGGAATTGCTCAGGGCGCCAGCAACTACGCTGTCGAACCCTAAACCCTAAACCTTAAACCCTAAACCCTAAACCCTAAACCCTAAACCCTCAAGAGCAGGATAAATAGAAATTGTACGGCAGTACGATTTGTTACGGCCAAGAGTGGGCCAGACAGAGCCACGAAGACCTGGCAGTACGATTTGTTACGGCCAAGAGTGGCCCAGAAAGAGCCACCAAGACCCGGCAGTACGATTTGTTACGGCCAAGAGTGGGCCAGAAAGAGCCACCAAGACCCGGCAGTACGATTTGTTACGGCCAAGAGTGGGCCAGAAAGAGCCACCAAGACCCGGCAGTACGATTTGTTACGGACAAGAGCGGGACAGAAAGAGCCACCAAGAACCGGCAGTACGATTTGTTACGGCCAAGAGTGGGCCAGAAAGAGCCACCAAGACCCGGCAGTACGATTTGTTACGGCCAAGAGTGGGCCAGAAAGAGCCACCAAGACCCGGCAGTACGATTTGTTACGGCCAAGAGTGGGCCAGAAAGAGCCAACAAGACCCGGCAGTACGATTTGTTACGGCCAAGAGTGGGCCAGAAAGAGCCACCAAGACCCGGCAGTACGATTTGTTACGGACAAGAGTGGGACAGAAAGAGCCACCAAGAACCGGCAATACGATTTGTTGCGGCCAAGAGTGGGCCAGAATGAGCCACCAAGATCCGGCAGTACGATTTGATGCGGCCAAGAGTGGGCCAGAAAGAGCCACCAAGACCCGGCAGTACGATTTGTTACGGCCAAGAGTGGGCCAGAAAGACGACAGCGCCACGGGGAGTGTGACGCACCGGGCGGGCTTGCCGGCTAGGAAGCAAGGAAGATTGACAGGAAGTGTCAATATCTAGGGGCTTTAGCAGGGAAGATTGACCGGAAATGTCAATATCTAGGGGCTTTAGTCGGCCACTCACACAAAGACAGGCGCAGAAGCCAGCCCAACCCAGCCTACCAGCCCAACCCAGCCCAGCCAGTAAAGCCAGCCAAAAAGACGAAGCAAAAGTAAAACCGTCCTCCAAACCTCAGAAACCAAAATGCAAAAGGCAAAACCCACAACCCGGCAAAACCCCCCAAAACCCATCCCCAGGTCCAGCCCCGCCCCAGCCCCAGCCCCACCCCAGCAGCTAGCCCCAGCCCAGAAGCGCCCCCAGCCAGCCAGCCCCAGCCCAGCCAACCCATTTTTTTTTACAGCCCCCCAGCCCAGCCCAGCCCCCACCCAGCCCGCACCAGCCAGCTCGGACCCCAGTCCGCCACCCAAAATGAAAGTTTCAAGTCAAAAAACAAAACCCGCTCAGAAGTTTCGGTCAAAACGTTTCGGTCAAAACTGTCCCCGAAATCCCAGAAATTCAAAAGCAAAACCCAAAACCCGGCAAAACCCGGCAAAACCCCCCAAAACCCCCCAAAACCCGGCAAAACTCCGGACCCAAACCCTATACAATTTCTATAAACCCTAAACCCTAAACCCTAAACCCTAAACCCCTAAACCCTAAACCCTAAACCCTAAACCCTAAACCCTAAACCCTAAACCCTAAACCCTAAACCCTAAACCCTAAACCCTAAACCCTAAATTTTATACGGCTTGCGCCGAAGGTGCGCCAGCGCAGCTTCTGGTTTTATGTTCAGCAGGTACGCAGGATTTAAGGCAAGCAACGGTCGACCATAGGGCAGTTTAAGTAAATTGACAAGTTTTTTCTAAGTGCAACTGAACGGTTTAAGTAAATTGAAATGACCCAAGCAACACACCCCCTAAACCCGCACCTTTAACCCTAAATTCGTTCACTCAGCATGTGCTCGCCAAGGTATGGCTCTGATCGCAACTCGGCTGCAATTCAACATGTCCAAGTGCAGAGCGTGCTTCTGTCAAGCTTGCGCCATGCTCACCTCATGCTTCCCACAAATGCCTGAATGCAATATGTTCCAGCCAAGGTGCAGCTCCAGAATGCAACTCGACTGCAATTCAGCAGGCACATGATAGAAATTGTATTTGCCACACCGTTGGGAAGCACCAAGATGCCAGCAAACAGTGCAGAACAAAAACACCCCATTTTGTTAACCCTTGTTGTCGTGCTCAACATCCTTAAAACAAGAAGTCAAGAACCAGTGCAGAAAAAAAGCACCATTTTGTTAGTCCTAGTTGTCGTGCTCAACATCCTTAAAACAAGAAGCCAAGAACCAGAGCAGAAAAAAACACACCCCATTTTGTTAACCATGGTTGTCGTGCTCAACATCCTTAAACCAAGAAGCCAAGAACCAGTGCAGAAAAAAAGCCCCATTTTGTTAGTCCTAGTTGTCGTGCTCAACATCCTTAAAACAAGAAGCCAAGAACCAGAGCAGAAAAAAACGCACCCCATTTTGTTAACCCTGGTTGTCGTGCTCAACATCCTTAAACCAAGAAGCCAAGAACCAGTGCAGAAAAAAAGCCCCATTTTGTTAGTCCTAGTTGTCGTGCCACCTGCTGACAATCTGGTCCCATCGGGATTGCCACCTACCGACAATCCAAGGAAGCATAGGGCCAAAGTGAAGTGTGACAGCCATCCGCCCCCTTTCCACCAAGCTCCACCCAGATTGCCACCAGCTGACAATCTGAAGCCCTGAAGATTGCCACCTGCTGACAATCCAAAGGCGCAACCGGCCAGCAAGGGAGTGTGACAGCCATCCGCCCCCTTTCCACCAACCCCCACCAGGATTGCCACCTCTTGGCAATCTGTGCCCCCTTAAGATTGCCACCTGTTGGCAATCTGTACCCCCCAAGATTGCCACCTGCTGACAATCTAGATCCCCTGTGATTGCCACCTGTTGGCAATCTGTACCCCCTTAAGATTGCCACCTGTTGGCAATCTGTACCCCCTACGATTGCCACCTGCTGACAATCTAGATCCCCTGTGATTGCCACCTGTTGGCAATCTGTACCCCGCTACGATTGCCGCCTTCTGACAATCTAGACCCCCTAAGATTGCCACCTGTCGGCAATCCATTAGGCCTGGCAAGTGGCAGCTAAGCCCCAAAAACGCAGGTGTGATTGCCACCTGTTGGCAATCTAGCCCCCCCCCCCCCCACCAGGATTGCCACCTTCTGACAATCTACACCCCTTAGGATTGCCACCTGCCGGCAATTTATGAGGCCTGGCAAGTGGCAGCCAAACACCGAAAACGCCGAACCCGAACCGTACACACAATGCGCTTTTGGACCCTCCGCTCGCCCCTAGTAATGGCGTTGAACTACAGCGACTGCTGTACGCGCCAGTTCACTAGCGAAGCGGCCTCCAAATACCTACAAAGAGCCGAGGTGCCTTCCTTGAGCATTCCAAAAGTAGGCCGCGGTCATACTTTTGGGATGTGTGCCACGGACGCGCTTTGCGCGAGGATCGGTTTGTTTTCCTCAGTGCCAAGGGCCAAGGGGGATTCCCATTGAGCCTGTCAACGGGAACGCGTGTACTCGCTCGCGGGTGCGCGTTACTACCGGGGATCCGATCTATCTCCAATCGGTGAACACATATGGGCGAAGGATGTTTCAATCCGACCAGAAACATCGGGGAAGCAGGGAGCGTGTGCTGCGGGACATTCTCTTATAAGGCGCCTAAAATAAGGCCATTCCAGTACTAAGTACGCTGGGGGGTGCCTTCGAAGACCTTCACACTCTCATACTTCCCACGCATGCATTCACTGAACATGTCCAAGCCAAGGACTGATTTTTGGTGCAAGCGACTCGGCTGCAACGAAACATGTCCGTGCTCGTGTTCGTTAGTCTTGTGTTTGCATTCCTTCTTTGCCGATGCCAAGGTACAACCAACGAGGCCGGCAACGGAAGACGGCCACCAAGCTGCAGCTACACGTTGTCGTGCTCAACATCCTTAAAACAAGAAGTCAAGAACCAGTGCAGAAAAAAAGCCCCATTTTGTTAGTACTAGTTGTCGTGCTCAACATCCTTAAAACAAGAAGCCATGAACCAGAGCAGAAAAAAACACACCCCATTTTGTTAACCCTGGTTGTCGTGCTCACCATCCTTTAAAGAACAAGAAGCCCAGAACCATAATGCAAAAAAACCACACCCATCACCCCATTTTGTTAACCCTTGTTGTCGTGCTCAACATCCTTAAAACAAGAAGTCAAGAACCAGTGCAGAAAAAAAGCCCCATTTTTTTAGTCCTAGTTGTCGTGCTCAACATCCTTAAAACAAGAAGCCAAGAACCAGAGCAGAAAAAAACACACCCCATTTTGTTAACCCTGGTTGTCGTGCTCAACATCCTTAAACCAAGAAGCCAAGAACCAGTGCAGAAAAAAAGCCCCATTTTGTTAGTCCTAGTTGTCGTGCCACCTGCTGACAATCTGGTCCCCTCGGGATTGCCACCTACCGACAATCCAAGGCAGCATAGGGCCAAAGTGAAGTGTGACAGCCATCCGCCCCCTTTCCACCAAGCTCCACCCAGATTGCCACCAGCTGACAATCTGAAGCCCTGAAGATTGCCACCTGCTGACAATCCAAAGGGGCAACCGGCCAGCAAGGGAGTGTGACAGCCATCCGCCCCCTTTCCACCAACCCCCACCAGGATTGCCACCTCTTGGCAATCTGTACCCCCTTAAGATTGCCACCTGTTGGCAATCTGTACCCCCTAAGATTGCCACCTGCTGACAATCTAGATCCCCTGTGATTGCCCCCTGTTGGCAATCTGTACCCCCTTAAGATTGCCACCTGTTGGCAATCTGTACCCCCCTAAGAATGCCACCTGCTGACAATCTAGATCCCCTGGGGTTGCCACCTGTCGGCAATCTGTACCCCCCGACGATTGCCGCATTCTGACAATCTAGACCCCCTAAGATTGCCACCCGCCGGCAATCCATTAGGCCTGGCAAGTGGCAGCTAAGCACCAAAAACGCAGGTGTGATTGCCACCTGTTGGCAATCTAGCCCCCCCCCCCCACCAGGATTGCCACCTTCTGACAATCTACACCCCTTAGGATTGCCACCTGCCGGCAATTTATGAGGCCTGGCAAGTGGCAGCCAAACACCGAAAACGCCGAACCCGAACCGTACACACAATGCGCTTTTGGACCCTCCGCTCGCCCCCCAAGGGGACATGCTAACTGTCTTTTGGAAGCTAGTAATGGCGTTGAACTACAGCGACTGCTGTACGCGCCAGTTCACTAGCGAAGCGGCCTCCAAATACCTAAAAAGAGCCGAGGTGCCTTCCTTGAGCATTCCAAAAGTGGGCCGCGGTCATACTTTTGGGATGTGTGCCACGGACGCGCTTTGCGCGAGGATCGGTTTGTTTTCCTCAGTGCCAAGGGCCAAGGAGGCTTCCCATTGAGCCTGTCAACGGGAACGCGTGTACTCGCTCGCGGGTGCGCGTTACTACCGGGGATCCGATCTATCTCCAATCGGTGAACACATATGGGCGAAGGATGTTTCAATCCGACCAGAAACATCGGGGAAGCAGGGAGCGTGTGCTGCGGGACATTCTCTTATAAGGCGCCTAAAATAAGGCCATCCCAGTACTAAGTAAGCTGGGGGGTGCCTTCGAAGACCTTCACACTCTCATACTTCCCACGCATGCATTCACTGAACATGTCCAAGCCAAGGACTGATTTTTGGTGCAAGCGACTCGGCTGCAACTAAACATGTCCGTGCTCGTGTTCGTTAGTCTTGTGTTTGTATTCCTTCTTTGCCGATGCCAAGGTACAACCAACGAGGCCGGCAACGGAAGACGGCCACCAAGCTGCAGCTACACGTTGTCGTGCTCAACATCCTTAAAACAAGAAGTCAAGAACCAGTGCAGAAAAAAAGCCCCATTTTGTTAGTCCTAGTTGTCGTTCTCAACATCCTTAAAACAAGAAGCCAAGAACCAGAGCAGAAAAAAACACACCCCATTTTGTTAACCCTGGTTGTCTTGCTCAACATCCTTAAAACAAGAAGTCAAGAACCAGTGCAGAAAAAAAGCCCCATTTTGTTAGTCCTAGTTGTCGTGCTCAACATCCTTAAAACAAGAAGCCAAGAACCAGAGCAGAAAAAAAACACACCCCATTTTGTTAACCCTGGTTGTCGTGCTCAACATCCTTAAACCAAGAAGCCAAGAACCAGTGCAGAAAAAAAGCCCCATTTTGTTAGTCCTAGTTGTCGTGCCACCTGCTGACAATCTGGTCCCATCGGGATTGCCACCTACCGACAATCCAAGGAAGCATAGGGCCAAAGTGAAGTGTGACAGCCATCCGCCCCCTTTCCACCAAGCTCCACCCAGATTGCCACCAGCTGACAATCTGAAGCCCTGAAGATTGCCACCTGCTAACAATCCAAAGGGCAACCGGCCAGCAAGGGAGTGTGACAGCCATCCGCCCCCTTTCCACCAACCCCCACCAGGATTGCCACCTCTTGGCAATCCGTGCCCCCTTAAGATTGCCACCTGTTGGCAATCTGTACCCCCTAAGATTGCCACCTGCTGACAATCTAGATCCCCTGTGATTGCCACCTGTTGGCAATCTTTACCCCCTTAAGATTGCCACCTGTTGGCAATCTGTACCCCCTAAGATTGCCACCTGCTGACAATCTAGATCCCCTGTGATTGCCACCTGTTGGCAATCTGTACCCCCCTACGATTGCCGCCTTCTGACAATCTAGACCCCCTAAGATTGCCACCCCTTTGGGGCCTGGAGATTGTCACTCGGGGCCTGGCGATTGTCACTTTGGGGCCTGGAGATTGTCACCTGGGGCCTGGCGATTGTCACTTTGGGGGCTGGAGATTGTCACTCGGGGCCTGGCGATTGTCACTTTGGGGCCTGGAGATTGTCACCTGGGGCCTGGCGATTGTCACTTTGGGGCATGGAGATTGTCACTTTGGGGCCTGGAGATTGTCACTTTGGCGTTGTGGGTGGCCTGGTTGCAAGTTTTTGCAGGTTTTGAGAGGTTTTTAAAGGCTCAGAGTGGTTTTAACACGTTCTAAGTGGCTTCCGAAGTTATTTCAAAGGGCTTTAAGCAGTCTTGAAGCCGGGCAAAATTGACACCCACCGTCAATCTACGACCGCCCGGGGACCAGGATTTCCCCGACCCGCGCGCGTACACACAATGCGCTTTTGGACCCTCCGCTCGCACCCCAAGGGAGCATGCTAACTGTCTTTTGGAAGCTAGTAATGGCGTTGAACTACAGCGACTGCTGTACGCGCCAGTTCACTAGCGAAGCGGCCTCCAAATACCTAAAAAGAGCCGAGGTGCCTTCCTTGAGCATTCCAAAAGTAGGCTTCGGTCATACTTTTGGGATGTGTGCCACGGACGCGCTTTGCGCGAGGATCGGTTTGTTTTCCTCAGTGCCAAGGGCCAAGGGGGCTTCCCATTGAGACTGTCAACGGGAACGCGTGTACTCGCTCGCGGGTGCGCGTTACTACCGGGGATCCGATCTATCTCCAATCGGTGAACACATATGGGCGAAGGATGTTTCAACCCGACCAGAAACATCGGGGAAGCAGGGAGCGTGTGCTGCGGGACATTCTCTTATAAGGCACCTAAAATAAGGCCATCCCAGTACTAAGTACGCTGGGGGGTGCCTTCGAAGACCTTCACACTCTCATACTTCCCACGCATGCATTCACTGAACATGTCCAAGCCAAGGACTGATTTTTGGTGCAAGGGACTCGGCTGCAATTAAACACGTGCATGTCCACATCTGTCCATGCTAGGCTTCCAATGTGCTAGCAATCATCTGATCTGGACGCCAAGGTACGGCCAACAAGGCCGAAACGCGCAGCAGCCGCCAGGCTGCAATCACAGGCGTGCACGCTCCCACTGTCAAAACACTGTCTCGCGCAACACCCCTGCTATTCTTCCTGAACTCGTCAGCTTCCAGTGTCAGGTTTCTCTGCCGCAACGCAAACACTCGCCGTAGAGCAAATTTGGACTCAAGCTTTGGCACCATGAGCAGCACAGACAGCAAGAGCTCTGCCAGCAGCAGGTTAATTAGGTCACCGTAACCCATGACGCAAGCACAAACACACCACGGCTAGCCGCCACACTAGCACTCTCCCACTGCATACTCAACACCCCGCACAGTTTCGTGCCGGGATGGCGTGCATCTAGAATCTAGACGCAAACCTCGAGTCCGCACAAGCCTTTCAGTGAGCTTTGAAGGGTTAGTCTGGCAGAATTGCTTCGCTTATTGGGGCGTTAGGAAGGAAAACCTCTTGCAGAATTGTTTCGCTTATTGGGGCGTTAGGAGGGAAAACCTCTTGCAGAATTGTTTCGCTTATTGGGGCGGTAGTAAAGAAAATCTCTGGCAGAATTGTTTCGCTTATTGGGGCGTTAGGAACCAAATTCTCTGGCAGAATTGTTTCGCTTATTGGGGCTTCAGGAATGAAAACCTCTTGCAGAATTGTTTCGCTTATTGGGGCGTTAGACGAAAAAACCTCTTGCAGAATTGTTTCGCTTATTGGGGCGTTAGAAGGAAAACCTCTTGGGCCATCCCAGGCTAAGTATGCTGGGGGGTGCCTTCAAAGACCTTCACACTTCATCATATCATCATATTTTCACACACACGCTTTCATTCAGCACGTCCCAGCCAAGGTATGCCACCTTGGAATGCAACTTGGCTGCAATCAGACACGTACATGTCCACGTCAGCTTGGCATCCCGCCCTTTTTGTGCCGCTGCCGAGGCACTCCCAGAGGGACGGCAATGAGAAACGGCCACTAAGCTGCAATTGCACGCATGCAAGCTCGCAGTTTCCCTTCCATGTCGTACGTCAGGTCCGCTCCAAACCAAGCTGCCAGCCAAGACCTAAGGAAGATACATCCGCGATGAGAGCCCCTGCAGATGCAAGATGAGCCTCCTATATCACTGGTAAGGGGTGCCTTCAAAGACCTTCAAGCTTCATCATACCATCATACTTTCCCGCACATGCATTGATTCATCACGTCACAGCCAAGGTATACCACCTTGGAATGCAATTTGGCTGCAATCAGACTTCATGTACATGTCCGCAGCCAAGGTACAGCTTTGGTCGCATCTTGACAGCAACTAGACAAGGCCAGATTTGCTTTATTTTTACGTTGATTCCCTTCCAATGCCAAGGTACAACTACGCGAGGACCTCCGGAGTCCAGTTGAAAAGCCCGCCCACCACCTGACAATCTGTATCCTCGTCCATTTTACGCAGGAAATCGGCTTGGAGAGCTTGCGAATCACTTGACAATCCTCACCACCGTCCAGTTTATGAAGCAGGTGGTGAGAGCCGCAGCCAAAATCAGTTTCACAGAATGGCTACGGCTACATCGGAGCACCGCGCCTTGCAGCCACAGCAGCAGAAGCGAAAAAAAAAAATCGGCTGCAAGCAGCAAGCCAACGACGCTGACATCGTGCCTGCAGCGAGAGCACACCAACCTTAACCTGGCACCGCAGCCCAATTCGTGATCGAGCCTCAAAAGCAGAGATCCGCTTCCTGAAGAACCATCTAGGCCGAAGCTGCTTCCGACAGTAAGAGAGAAAG
>CAJNDT010003417.1:0-23090 GCA_905221615.1 Symbiodinium sp. CCMP2592
CTTGCTTACAGTGACGATCGTGTACTATGTTGATGGAGGAATCTTGCACCATTTTATTGGCCAAGCTAGCATACCACCCCACGCCCCCTTTTTAAAAATAATTGACCGGTGATCCCTCGGAAGTGCGTGGGTTCCAATGACAACAATCTTGCACCACCTCGGATATGCTGATCGTCAATGTTAAAGAGGGGTTGCGGGGTTGTGCTAAGTGTTGTGTAACCTTGGTGACGTTGCAGGTGGTGCAAGATTTCCTCCATCAACCGACAGGATCCTTCTTGCTGAAATGACCAAAGTACCCTGTATCTTTACTGGACTGTATCATGCTTCCTGTGACGGGTGCCATCCACATGCAGACCAAACCCGATGCATGTCCAAGAATGCAAGACGGCAAGCTCAAAAATGCAACGCTTGCCGCTGTGCTTCCTTCTGCCCCGGGAACTCCACTTCGATCCAAGTCTGCTTCATGCCGCTCCGCGGCACTCCGGTGGGACGCCCACTGGCGAGCTCCCCGTGTACTCTGCATTAGTGTAGATTCCTTACATTTCCCACAGTTAACGCTCAGTTAACACTCAGTTAACACTACAGTTAACACTACAGTTAACACTGCCGAAATGCTGGGAAAACCAGCATGTTCTTCAAATGTGTATCAAAGACACTAAAACTAGTAGTTTTGCTTTTTAACATGCGTGTAGTCTGCGAAATGCTGGTTTTTGCGGCATTTCGGTAGCGTTAACTGTAGTGTTAACTGTAGCGTTAACTGAGTGTTAACTGTAGAAAAGGCACATTATACAGGTGCTCAAGTTCACTGCAGCCTTCGGGAGCAACCTTTTTGCTGCACTGCGTAAGCGGTTGTCCCAAGGTATAAAACATCGGATCTTTGCCGGTGGCGGAGGGTGTGGAGCGGCGGGTTCTTGAGCGGCCTTTCGTTCACAATCGCACCTATGCATCAGGTGCTCAAGTTCACTGCAGCCTTCGGGAGCAACCTTTTTGCTGCACTGCGTAAGCGGTTGTCCCAAGGTATAAAACATCGGATCTTTGCCTCCAACCACTTTTCCCTTCCACCACTTACGAATGGCGCGCGCCACCGGCAAAGAAGAAAAACCACTGATGGCACGGCGTCGATGCTTCCTGCAGCTGCTTCGAGAGGAGCAGCACTGACCTGAAAGAGTCCAGCAGGGAGAAGACTCGACGGCGCGTCTCCAAAGTCAGTCGATGCACGAACTGGATCGACGAAATCTCCTGAATATAAATCTCCATTGTCCTGCTGTTGAGCCATCGCCCTCGCCTCCTAACCAGCTCAGAGTCCTCTGAAGTTTGAAGCAGCCAGGTCGCACCACCGGCTCTCAACGAGCCAAGGTCCAAGGACCGAGACCCTTGGCCTTCCCAGCGGTGGGTACCCAGTCTCACCATCAGAGAATCAAAGCGGCTCCGCAGGGTCGAGGGCGAAAGAGGCCAGAGCTTGCTCTCCGGGCTCAGGCTGCCAAAAGCAAACTGCACTATTTCCAGAAGGTCTGGTTGGTCCAGCTTAGCCGATTGGTGGCGGGCAGCTTTAAAGCGGGTCTTCGGCTCACTTATCGAAACCAGAGCATAACCAATGGTGTGTTGTACATCCTCCGGCAACAGAAGGTCGCACCTGCGGGCGGCCAAAGTTTCACCAACTCGCATGACAGCTCCCCAAGTCAAAGCCAGCATCCCAGCAACACGCGGCCAGCCCCAAAGCAGTGCTAGCGTGATCGCTGAAAGAAGAACCTGCCAGGGAAGAGCAACATGATGAGAATGGGGCTCCTCCCTCAGCCAAGCAAAAGCCAGGTCCCAGGCCGGTTGCAAAGACCTTCGCAAAGCAGGCTCTTTACTTGATATGGCGTTGATAACTTCGGAGTAGTGGGAATAAGGCCAACCAGCATCAAAAAGCTGCCTTCCATAGCCCACCAAATAGCCATTCAGCTTTTTTGTAGTCAAAGGAGACAGGTCGAAGAGGTCGCTAAAGACAACGCCTTGATCCAGCAGCCAACTCCCAAAAGCTTCGAGCAGTTTGTCGCGACGCCGTTGCGTCACTGGCTCAACTGGGCGACCTTCGACCAGAATCGCAGTGGCCCTCGCAGCAGAACGCTTTTCATCGGCAGCGTGGCGGGGCAGCAAAACATGGCTAGGCATGGCGAGAGCTACCTGAAACCAACCCAAAACCCCGAAAACCCTGAAGAAAGGCCCTTCACCGGGGAAGCCGAGGGTGGAATCAAAGAGGCGAGAGCCACAGTGGTGCTGACGCCAGCCAAGGTGAGGTCTGAAGGCAGGAGGGCACGAGGCAACTAGGCAGACCAAGCGAGCCCAATTCGAAGCCCACCTGCGAAGCTTGGGCAAGGCCAGCCCCTCGTATAGTTCATCGATGCCAAGTCCAGGCCAGAAGGAAGCAGGGGCAGGGTCTGGAAGCACAAGGTCCCTGGTGGGACAGTCGCCCGGATTCAAGCGAGTCGGCACGAAGTGGAAGGCAGGATAAATGCCTGCAAGGAGGCAAAGGGAAGCGATCTTTCTCAGAACAGGGCTGAGGCCTCTAGACGGGCTGCGGCCCTTGGCGCAGGAATGGAGTGCAACCGAGGAGTCCACCAAGATCACAACACGACAGGGCCCGCGGCGCGCCAACGTGCGGATCAGCCTGAGCACAGAAGCTGTTTCCAGGATGTTGATGTGGGAGGCAGACCGCCAGCACCAACTGTCGCCAACTTCCCAATGCAGGGACAGCACAATATCATTCAGGAGATGGTTTTCGAGACCAAGTGGCTGGAGACGCCGAAGAGACTTCACATGGGACACACGACGCAGAGCAGAGTCGAATTCAGTGGCCAAAGCCTGGGCCAAGAGGCGAGGGAGAAAAGGCTGCTGATGAGCAGGCTGCCTGGCTCTAAAGGGCCGGCGGCAGCAAGGCACTGTCAAGGGAGACGGGTCAAGGCCAAAAGCGAGGAACTTGCAATCCAAGCAGCCAGCGCTCCCGAAAGCACAAAAACACGTGGAACCAGGGATGGCTCCAAAGGCCCGCAAACGCGACAAACGCGAGGCAAGCACCGGGCCCTCAGCGCCACGGTACAAGAGCAGAGCCAGGACCCCGCAAGCACGAGCACACGCAACCAAGGCAAGGCTACGGCAAGCGACGGAGGAGGGCCTTCGAAGGCCGCGCTTTTCAGAACAACCAGGGGCTTGAGAAGAGCCCAGCACAGACGGTGGAACCACAACAAAGAGGCACTTGACCCGGTTGTGCTGCAGCAGGAAGCAAAGCCACTCAAAGGTTCGGTCGGCCGAGAGGTCGTAGAAGGGGCTGTTGGCAGGGTCAATGACCGGGCCAACAACTCGGCCTCTGGCCCGCAGTAGCTCCGAAACACGACCTCCTGCAGCGCCGACCTCAAGGAAGTCAAAATGGTATGCAAGCGGCCAGGACGGGTCCGACACATCACCTTCATCAACCATCCTGAGGTCAAAGGGTTCTCTATCTTCAAAGCGGGCAAGGACCATCTCCTCCTTTGAAAAGAGGCGGCTGTAACCCCCTTTGCGGGAGGCCGTGCGCCAAAGAGGCCGAATCACCTCAACACCGAGCGGGGCAACTGTGTACCCGCCCTTCTGCTCCGAGGCATCGGTAGCAAAGAGCTCCTCAACAAAGGGTGCCGAAAGGTCGCAGGCAGCCAAAGGAGCCAGAACACTCACAAGAGTAATTTCCTGGGCAGCCGCCCGGCTCGTCAAGCAAAACAGCTTCGGCCTAGAAGCCTTTGCAGCACCTGCAGGGGCAACCTTGTAGACCTCAGAGAACACAGCCATGAGCGGCCGGCGAAACAGGGCTGCCGACGTCCAACTGCCGACAAGCGAAAGCCAAAGGGCGTCGGTCACATGCGAAAGCCGGGCAGCTTCAAGAGAAAGAAGCGACAAGGCGATCCTTTTCTCAGCTGGGGCCGCAACGGTAACAAGCCCTCGAGAGCGGGTCTCCGGGCCCGAACAGATTTCAGCACCGGCTATCTTGGCCTTGGGCTCGCCCCAAATGTCCTTATCATCCGAACCGACCAGCCCCTCATGTTGGTAGATGTCCTTGGCAAGCCGGAGCCGGTCCACACACACAGGGCCAGAAGGATCCCGGAGATCCTTGACACAGAGGGCGAAATAATCGTCAATGACGAGGCCCTGGGCCTCGGTGAGGCCACGGAAGGGCCGATTGGAGCACAGCCTAACATCCTCGGAGAGAAGGCCCCCAGCAAGTAGAACATTCTCGTGGGCTGAAGTTCCGACCTCTACCCCAAGATGGTCTCCTTGCGCGACAGCCCCAAAGCATACAAAATAATGCCCTGGGTCAAAAAGAAGAGACGCTCTTCGAGCAGAGCGCCGGCCGGCGGAGTCGCAGGCACCACCGGGCCCCTCGGAAGGAAGCAAGTGCTGGAAGGCCTGCATGTCCCGAACAGCAACCAGGGGAAGGGCTGGGCCCAAACGGTTGGAAAGCGCCTTAGGCCCAGTAGCCCGAAGCTGATGGTAAAAATCTTTCCTGTCAGCCGCGGCGCAGTAGACGGACTGAACATGCGGCCGAACTTCCAGCATCCCCAACATGGGCCCAACAGGTATGTAAAGGCTGGGACCTGAGAGGCGGGATTCGGCCCAGTTCTGGCCCCTACGGTCAATGATCATCCTGTCCTTGTCCGGCCCCTTGTAGCAGTTGAAGGCCCTGGCAAGGAGATAGCTCTCCGAAGGTGAAAGCAAGGCCGGCGTGAGGCGAAGCAACCCCAAACTATCCCAAAGCCTAGCTAAAGAGGCAACCTCAGAAGGGGACTCTCGGGTCCAGACCGGGACAAAGGAAGCCGGAGGTGGCAGCCCATGTAGTAAGGACCGGGGCTCGGCAAAAGCCATGTAAAGCTCCTCGGGAAGATGGGGCAAGGGATTCCAAAGGCCCTGCCCCGAGAGCTTCAGGCGAGAGGTGTTCAGACTCCGGAAGGGGTCAAGCCCGGCATGGGCCTCGTTGTGCATTGGGACGACAGTGCCTGAACGATCAGCATAAGGGTCCCCCGTGGCCGCAGCGGATGCGGCAAGAAAACTCGTTAGCTCAGACAATCTTGCAATTAATTGGGGATTGCGGCGGCCGGAGTCGGCAAGAACAAACTCACCGGCTGAGGCACCGAACGCCTTCAAATGCCGGCCAAGATGCGCAACAAGACTTCGCTGTGCAGCATTCAAGGGCCGCTGGAGCACAGAGAGAGGGATTGGCACAAAGTTCGAGTGCAGGAAATTCAAAGCCATACACACAATGTGCAGGAGACGGTGGTGCATAACACGCCTCCGAAAACGCTGGCTGCGCTCCAGAGAGAAGCTGGCAAAGGAGCCAACAGAAGGAAGAGGCATCGGGAAGATCACCTCAGAAGGCGGCGCAGGCTTGGCAAGCCTGGGCAAGTGCAGCGTAGACTGAAGAAAAGCAGAAAAGCAAGTCCTCGTGCGGAGGACGGCTCGAAGCAGGCCGGAGACCCAAGACGAAAAACCAACTTTAGAAGCAAAGCTGAGACCATGGCCGGATGGCCTAAGGCCAGGCGGTAACCCGGAAACTTTGGACGGCCTCACTTTGGCACTTCCTGCTTTGGCTTTTTTGGGAACCGCGGCCCCTTCTTTGGCTTGTTGGCGTCCTGTCCCTCGCTTTCCCCGGCGGGTGGGGCGGCCTGCTGCCGCGTGGGCCCTAAGGTCTCCAGCCTCCTGGTCGTTATCAGGTCGACCTCCTTGAGATACTGAAGGGCACATGTGGTCCAGCCGACCGGGGACAAAGGCGAGAACGCCCTTGTCCTCGGATTCGCAACCAGCCCCCTTCCATGAAAGAGCTGGGCCGGTGGCTCTTCCAACAACGTCAGGAGCCATGCAAAGTCCCAACGGCCACCGTCTATGACCGACTGGTCGATCGCCACGGCGGTCAGGGCAACGTGCTCGCGGGCCCCAGCGTAATCCTCGGCCGTCAAGCAATCCATGATATGAGCCAAAGACCACATGATGTAACCTGTCTCGCGGTGCCCTGCGTAGCCACCGAACCGCTCGAGGTACTGGCACATGGACACCTGACCCGAGCAGTCTTCGACGGATGTCGGGCAAGGGGAAGACGGGCGCATCCTCCGCGAAGCCGCCTGAAGCACAGCAAGGTAGAAGTCCCCGCTCCGGGCGGCAAGGGCACTCTGGAGTTTCTCCCGACGGGCAGCACCTTTCGAGCCCACATAGCTCGTAGAGCCTGAGGCGGATAGGTCGCCCAGCCCACCGTCTTGCTGAGCCACGAGTTGCCCGACTAGGGCCGACAAGGCCTGGCTCTGCTGAAGCATGGCCGCTTGGAAAGCATCCGCGGGGGCCGGAGCCGATGGAGGCTTCTCGGCCAAGACAGTCGGCACAACAGCCGCAGCACCAGCTTGATCCACGGGCCTTGTCCTCGGAGGAGGCCCTAGCAGCGAGGCCTGTTTGGCCACAGGAAGTCCAGGGCCACGAGGCGGGAGAAAAGGCTGTTGATGAGCAGGCTTTGCAGGGCTGGGAGCCGGCTCGGAGGCGCCTGGTTGCACATGCTTCTCCAGCTGTTCCTGCCTCTCCTTGACGGCCGTAAGTTGCTCGGCAAGTTGCGGCAACATAGTCGTGAGGAGGGACATCTGCTGCGCAAGGTCCGCCGTGGTGACCTTTCGCTTTGCCTGGGCTTTCTTGGCTTTGGCCTTTCCTTCTACTGCGGGCTCTTCGGCAGGCGGTTCCTCCTGAGCCGAATAGAAGGCGCACCGGTCCTCGGGGGACTCCGCAATCCACTTCCTGGCTGCGGCCAGGAGATCCTCTGAGAGGGGAAAAGCCTCGGGCTGGTGCATGACGAACGGGAAGATGGTGTCTGACACCATGTCGTCCCCCACCTCCCTCAACAAGGGAAGGACGTCGACGCTCACATCCAGCAAGAGGACTGCCGCCTCTATGTCCAGAGGATGCTCGGCCCCTTGCTCGTCCAGCGTCCCAAAGGGAACCGTGCACTGAAAAGAAGGGCCCATCAAAGACAGAGCCTCGGCACCGTCGCCCTCGTCCAGGGCCGCAAGAGACAAAAAGCCGCAAGGAATGCAGAGCATGACTCCCTCCCGCCTTTTCATGATCGGGACGCACAAGGCCTCTGCAACGGGTGCGGTCCTCCCTGACTCTGGCCAGGTCAAGGCAAGAAGCTTGGAGTGACCCTCCGTTAGCACTTCCATGGTACTTAACTCCATCATTGCTCCTTTGGCAAGGCAAAACCCGCAGCCTCACAGTAGACAGCGGCTTCGGACAAGGAAGCAAAGGCCTGGCAGACAGTCTGGCTTCCCTCCAGGGAGCCAACAGCTTGCTTGAAAAGGCGGCCTGAGGAGAACAAGGCAGGGCACTCGAGGCCGGAACACCGCAAGACCACGTAGAAGCGGGGACGCAGGGAGGCAGGAAGGCGCTCGGAAGGCCTAGGTGTTGGCACCTGGTCGTCAATGACCAACCTTGCCCAAAGCCCAGCAACCCAAGCCCGGGAAGCACGAGCCTCGGGAGTAGATCCTGAACCCACAAGGGCCCGACAGGAGTGAAGGCAGTGAGGAGGAAGAGGTGCAAATTCCGCCTCCAGGCGGTTATAACGGGCCGTGAGCTGCCCCGGAGACAAGGTGGAATGATGAATGCCAAGGGGGCCCGGAGCCGCACGGGAACCCGGCTCAACGGGAGGTTCGGGACTAACTAATACCCAGTTGTCACTAGAACCACTAGGGGGGTTCTCGGGACGCAGGGCAAGAGAAAGTTCCTGAAGGGACTCGGCCAAGTGAGAGATAGCAGCAGCCAAGTCAGGCTCACTCATGCAAGTAGGCACGCAGACGCAGGTCAGCAGGCCTTTTGGCAGGAGGAGAAGGCTGTGGAGCAGTGGAAGTGAAGGGGTCCCGGCAAGGAGCCTTGAAAAGGGTATCCCTGAAGAACCACAAGGTCAACACCACACCCAAAGTACAGCCGAAGCCGAAAGTCAAGGCCAAAACGAGAACAGACCCTTGACAGTGAGAGGGGCAACCCAAGCCCCACCAATTACTCACAACCCCAGCCTGAACGATCCTGAGGGCCTGTTCGAGCCACATTTCTTGAGCGGCCTTTCGTTCACAATCGCACCTATGCATCAGTTAACACTTCGATTATTCGATTATTCTGCCGAAATGCAAGGAAAACCTACCTTTCCTCAATTCTGTCTTGCAAGTACCTCGGTCCTTTTTATATCTTCCAGACAGGCATCGGCATCGGACTGGTCGCTCAGAACTTGTTTAATGCGTCTTGCTTACAGTGACGATCGTGTAACGTACTGTTGATGGAGGAAATCTTGCACCATTTTAAGTGGCCAAGCTAAGCAGACACCCCACGCCCCCTTTTTAATATTGACCGGTGATCCTCGGAAGTGCCGTGGGTTCCAATGACAAAAATCTTGCACCACCTCGGTATGCATGATCTTCAATGTTAAAGAGGGGGTGCGGGGTTGTGCTCAAGTGTTGTGTAACCTGTGACTGTGCAGGTGGTGCAAGATTTCCTCCATCAACCGACAGGATCCTTCTTGCTGAAATGACCAAAGTACCCTGTATCTTTACTGGACTGTATCATGCTTCCTGTGACGGGTACCATCCACATGCAGACCAAACCCGATGCATGTCCAAGAATGCAAGACGGCAAGCTCAAAAATGCAACGCTTGCCGCTGTGCTTCCTTCTGCCCCGGGAACACCACTTCGATCCAAGTCTGCTTCATGCCGCTCAGTGGCAACACCGTCACTTACGCAAATAAAATCGCGTCGCTTGCGCAAAGATTTGCCAAGTCGCTTGCGCAAAGACGGGTGTCGAATCCATTGTAAAAACCATATGAACGTGCACTTCGGTCTTTTCCGGAAATGGCTTCAACATGCACGGAAAAGTGTAGAATCCATTGTAAAAACCATAGGAAAGTCCACTTTGCAAGTTAGCCTCAATAGACGACTTTTGCGCGCCAAAGTGCCGAATCCATTGTAAAAACCATAGGAAACTGCAGTTGCCCAGTTGGCAAACGCTGGCCGAAAAGTGCGTTTCGAGGCGTTTTAGGAAACATCTGACAGACCATCGAAAATGCACTTTTGGAGTCTCGAAAAGAATGTTTTCGTTGGTTTCCGGAGAAGCGTTTTCAGAGCATGCTTGGGGGCTGACGTGGGGGTGGGTGGGGGGTTGGGGTCGCGGCCGAGAACTTCCGCGTTTGACGCGTGCAGCAAGGGCAGCCTCAGCGGAATCATCGAAAACGTACTTTTGGAAGCCCCAAAAGCACGTTTTGGTTGTCCTGGGTGGGGTGGGGGGTGGGGGGGTGGGGTGGGGGACCAATAACGTCCGTGTTCGACGCGCGCAGCAAGGGCAGTCTCAGCGGAACGCACTTTTGCAGGCTCCAAAAGCACGTTTGGGTCGGTCCTGGGTGGGGCCGGGGGTGGGGGGGTGGGGTGGGGTGGGGGCTAATAACGTCCGTGTTTGACGCGTGCAACAAGAGCAGTCTCATTGGAACCCTAGAACAGGCAAGCTGGGGGCGGAGGGGGGTGGGGTGGGAGGCTAATAACGTCCGTGTTTGACGCGAGCAGCAAGAGTACTCTCATTGGAACCCTGGAAAACGCAAGCTCGGAGGCTGGAAACGCACCTTCCGGTTGGTCTCGGGGGGGTGGGGCGGGGTGGGGTGGGGGGCTAATAACGTCCGTGTTTGACGCGTGCAGCAAGAGCAGTCTCAGCGGAACCTTGGAACAGGCAAGCTCGGCGGGTGGGGTCGGGGGGGTGGGGTGGGGGACCAATAACGTCCGTGTTCGACGCGCGCAGCAAGGGCAGTCTCAGCGGAACCATCGAAAACGCATTTTTGCAGGCTCCAAAAGCACGTTTGGGTCGGTCCTGGGTGGGGCCGGGGGTGGGGGGGTGGGGTGGGGTGGGGGCTAATAACGTCCGTGTTTGACGCGTGCAAGAAGAGCAGTCTCATTGTAACCCTAGAACAGGCAAGCTCCGCGGGTGGGGGCGGAGGGGGGGTGGGGTGGGAGGCTAATAACGTCCGTGTTTGACGCGAGCAGCAAGAGTACTCTCATTGGAACCCTGGAAAACGCAAGCTCGGAGGCTGGAAACGCACCTTCCGGTTGGTCTCGCGGGGGGTGGGGCGGGGTGGGGTGGGGGGCTAATAACGTCCGTGTTTGACGTGTGCAGCAAGAGCAGTCTCAGCGGAACCTTGGAACAGGCAAGCTCGGCGGGTGGGGTCGGGGGGGTGGGGTGGGGGACCAATAACGTCCGTGTTCGACGCGCGCAGCAAGGGCAGTCTCAGCGGAACCATCGAAAACGCACCTTTGCAGGCTCCAAAAGCACGTTTGGGTCGGGCCTGGGTGGGGCCGGGGGGTGGGGTGGGGGGGTGGGGTGGGTTGGGGGCTAATAACGTCCGTGTTTGACGCGTGCAAGAAGAGCAGTCTCATTGGAACCCTAGAACAGGCAAGCTCCGCGGGTGGGGGCGGAGGGGGGGTGGGGTGGGAGGCTAATAACGTCCGTGTTTGACGCGAGCAGCAAGAGTACTCTCATTGGAACCCTGGAAAACGCAAGCTCGGAGGCTGGAAACGCACCTTCCGGTTGGTCTCGGGGGGGTGGGGCGGGGTGGGGTGGGGGGCCAATAACGTCCGTGTTTGACGCGTGCAGCAAGAGCAGTCTCAGCGGAACCTTGGAACAGGCAAGCTCGGCGGGTGGGGGCGGGGGGGTGGGGTGGGGGCTAATAACGTCCGTGTTGCGTGCAGCAAGCAGTCCCCTTGGAACCCTGGAATAGGCAAGTTCGCGTGGTGGGGGGGGGGGGGGGGGGCGGGGGGGGGGGGGGGGCTAATAACGTCCGTGTTCGACGCGTGCAGCAAGAGTATTCTCATGGAACCTTGGAAAACGCAAGCTCGGAGGCTGGAAAAGCATCTTTTTCCGCTTGCTTCGAGGGGGGGTGGGCGCCAACAACGTCCGCACGATTTGGTTGTCTTGGGTGGGTTGGGGGTTGTGTGGGGGGCTAATAACGGGGGCAGGGTCGGAGAGACGCTTCTTTGCCCCGTCGAGGAAGTCGGCTTCTTTCGGCCTGCAGGTGCTTGGCAAACGCAAATGCGAAAGGTTGGGGTGCAAGCATGGCATGCAAAAGAAAGCGAGCTGCTTTTATTCTTTTGAGCCATCGTCCGCAAACGAGAAGTTTGGCGCAGTGCTGACTAGCTTTTTGCACAACGGCTGGGCGCATCGTCAATCTTGCATGGGTAAGCGATCTCCGAAGCCGTTCTTTTCAGAACCAAGAAGAGCTCCGTCGATCTTTTTAGTTCGAGTCTCATCTCCGCGATGTCAGTCTTTCCGTTGACTGAGTCGATGATGTCGTCAGGAAGAACTTGATGATAGTAACAGAGCGAGGTACCGAAATGCCAGGCCATGCGATCGTTGTGAGCGGCCAGAAGTCCATTTGCTTGAACACTAACCACTTTGAGCTTGCCTTCTCTGTTGGCAAAGCGCAGACCTATGCTAGTCGTTTCATCCGTGCGAAGCAGTTGTATTTGGAAGTGGAAATCCGGGTGTCCTGACGGCAGCTGATAATCTTCCAGCAAGACTTCTTTTTTTCGTCGTCGAGACATCAGCCGCACTTTGTCTGCTACCGCAGCACGGCCGCCAGGCATGCTCGTCGCAGAGAATTCTGGTCTGCAACGCGAGGCCTCAACGGACGGCGCTTTCGAGGACGACGCACTCGAAGATGCGGGACGGTGAATAGCTTCGTCTGATACTCGAGAATCCATAGCAGGCGGTATCAAACAGCAAGTGATGGATCTTCCCAGGAGCTCAACGAACAAAATGGCTCTCAACTATTCCCAGCGAAAACGTTTCGGAAGGCGGCTTCGTCTGGCTACAGAGCCGAGACGTCTGCGATCGCCTCGTGCGTCCGTCTGGACAGAAGCAGGTCACGTTAATGAGACAGCACAAAAAGCACGAGGGCTGGCGCAGTAGCATTTTTGCCGACGGCAGTTTTTTTTCCCGAGGAACACTGTCAAAGGCTTGTTGGGAGGCTGCACAGCACGTTCTTGTCTTTCCTCAGAAGCAATCGGAAAGCAACGACCTCGGATAAATTTCGGATAACAGGGAGCACCTGCCGCTGTTTAGTTTCTGCTTGTTATGTAGGAACAGGTCATGGCACTTAATGCAGCAACACGGCACGTCATCGAAGTCGTCGACTTCCGGAATTGCCAGAGGAGTGCCTGCAAGCCGAACGAGAATCTCTTGCTCGGGTTCTAGAACAGGAAACGCATCAGCACCTAATGCAGAACGCGTTACTTTTCTCCATCTCAGAAGCAATCGGAGAGCCACGACCTCGGATAAATTTCGGATAACAGGGAGCATCTGCCGCTGTTTTGTTTCTGCTTGTTATGTAGGAACAGGTCATGGCACTTAATGCAGCAACACGGCACGTCATCGAAGTCGTCGACTTCCGGAATTGCCAGAGGAGTGCCTGCAAGCCGAACGAGAATCTCTTGCTGGGCTTCTAGAACAGGAAACGCATCAGCACCTAATGCAGAACGCGTTACTTTTCTCCATCACAAGAGTGGTTGACCTGAGAGCAGCACTTTCGTAGACTTGGCAAGCTCAATCGACACGTGCAACTTTCTTCGTAATTCTTGCCAACCGGCGCTGACCACGCCAGTTCGCTGGATTCAGGCGCTGTTCGGTGAACCTCAGCACAAGGAAGTTATTAGTATCGCTTAGAAAACTCGGAGTCGTTCAGCGTATGAAGAAGGAGTGGGTTGTGCAGCCGAAAAAAAAACCTTTCGGCAAAGGCTTTCTGGCTGCCAATTTCACCACGGCCGTCTGTACACGTGTCCGGCAGCCAGCGTCTTCTGCGCAGTCTGCCGAGGGATGTCCGGCACATCGTCTTTTCGGAGAACATCGAGAACAGCCGCAGTTGTCCCCGTCGCTCAGCGACAGTGTCGAACGGTGCTGTACAAAGTACGACGAAGCATGCACCAACGCCTTGGTTTTGTAGTTGATTGATTGCGTTCGATTAGCCTAGCCATTTCAAATAGCTATCAAGGTTCGTCCAGGACCAGGCCCACGGTCACATAGGTTCGCGAGGATTTGTATCAGGTGGAAGAAATTTTTTGCGTCCCAATGCAGCCGAGTTTTTGGAGGCATCTCCTCGTCAGCCGTATCACGACGGCTGTTGCATCGGGTCCAGAAAATATTTGTATGTGCTACAGCGAAGAGCACGACGGCACACAGATCTGGCATGCCCGTTACCTCGGCAGTTCCATCCTTGGAACCCCACGAGGCCTCGCTGCGACGGAGAAACCTCCCAGGTTCGCAAGCCCACCCTCCGTCGCAGTCTCCCTCCCCTCCGCCCGTGGCCTGGCCACGTTCTTGCGAGCTTAGTGCAATGGTGGGGCGAATCGGATATGCTCGGCTTTTAGCAAAGCACATCCGTGTCGCGCCCCATTGCGTTGGAAGCTGTGTCTTCGGCAGGACCGCTTTGCATTTACACTGAAGTTCCATGGAGCGTTTTCTGCAATGCGACGCACACAGCTGCCGAAGACAGCGGCCCTTTTTCGGATCCAGCATGGAACTGGGCCCAGGTTCATGTCGTGTCTTATAGGCAGCTGCAAGGGCATTCGGCGTGGTCTGGCTAGAGAGCCGAGACTCCTGCGATGGTTGCACTCAAACGTGTGGCTGGTGCATGGTGATTACTTCAAAAACACACTGGGGTTCCTGGCCGCTTAGCTCTCTGCGCGGTTTGGTGGACCTCGGCGCACGTTTCTGCATCTGAGCCCCGCCTGATGTCGGCGTAGAACAGTTTTGCACCTCTTCGTCAGCTTGCGTTCATTCTTTAAGAAGCAGCAGCCGACCTGAGGCAGGATAAGATCGCTTAGGCAGACGTCAGCGTCAGAGGCAAGATCTTAGGCTGCCAATTCCACCCTGGCCGTCTGTACATCTGTCCAGCAGACGCCGTCTTCTGCGGCGTCAGCGGAAGCAGGCTCCGGCATGTCGTCTTGTCGGAGCACACCGAAAACAGCCGCAGTTGCCTCCGGTGTTCAAAGACAGTGTCGAAAGGTGCTGTACAATTAAGGAAGAAGCACGCATTAACTCTTCATACGCTTTCGCTTGCTGCAGCTGCAAAATCGCGGCAGCTCTGGAAAAAGATTTGAACGGTGGTGTCTTTCTCTTTTCGTTTGTTATCCAAGCGAGATCTCCTCGACGGCGCGGCATGTTTCTGCCGGCATCAAGCCGGTCCGGGCGGCAGTGTGCGGCGTTGACGGATCGGACGGTGGCACAAAAGCTGAATATTTATCTTGTGCAGTCCGAGGTCGACGTGCTCCGAGCTTTCGTTTGGTGATCACGGAGCCAGCTTCTGGCCGCCAGGCCAAGAATCCAAGCAGATGCGAAATCTATGCACGGGATCGACGTAGACGCATACCGACCTGGCTGTAGCGGAAGACAGAGCAGCAGTCTTTCTGATGGCCGCGCACAATCCAAACGCAGCAGTCGAAGTACCGCGAATACCTCTCCGGTCTTCACAGCTCTTCAGCCGGCCGGCGCACCTTGTCGGCCGACCGAGGCGCAGATTTAACGTGCCTTTTTTACCTCGGCGGTTCCAGTTTTGGAACCCCATGAGGCCTCGCTGCGACGGAGAAACCTCGAAGGTTTGCAAGCCCACCCTCCGTGGCAGTCTCCCTCCCCTCCGCCCGTGGCCTGGCCACATTCTTGCGAGTTCAGTGCAATGGTGGGGCGAACCGGATATGCTCGGCTTCTAGCAAAGCACATCCGGTTCGCGCCACATTGCGTTGCAAGCTGTGTCTTCGGCAGGACAGTTCTGCATCTTCGCTCCAGTTCCATCGCGTGGGTCGTGCAATGCTACGTCCATGGTTGTACAAGACGGCGGTTCGGTTTTTTCGGATCTTGCATGGCCTGGGGTCCAGGTTCATGTTACGTCCTGGGCAGTTGCGAGGGCACTCGGCTTATTCTGGCCAGAGAGTTGAGACTGCTGCGACTGTCGCATCCAAATCGGTACTTGGGGCATGGTGCTGACTTCACCATGTGACTGGGGTCTCCGACTGCTCAGACCGATGAGCGGTTCGGCAAACCTCGGCGCATGTTTGTGGAGCTCAGTATATCGCGACGCGACGGAGCTGAGGGCGACACCGGAGGAACCTGAAATAGGTCTGGATCTTGTCGACAACCTGCAGTTCTTTTGCTAGAACCAGAAATTGACCTTAGAGCAGATAACAGCAAGTAGGCAGACGTAAGCGACACGAGCAAGATCTTTTGTTGCCAATTCCACCGCGGCCATCTGTACATGTGCCCGACAGGCAGCGTTTTTTGCGTCTTTTGCCTGACCAGGCTTCGGCACGTTCTCTTATCGGAGAACATCGAAAACAGCCGCAGCTGCCCCCGGTGTTCAGCGACAGTGTTGAAAGGTGCTGTACAATTTAGGAAGAAGCGTGCAGGAACTCCTCGATGTAGTGCTTGCTGCAAGAGACAGCAAACTTCAGTACTTTTCGGTTCGGTTGCTTTGTAGGAAAGGATAGCTCTCCCCGATGGTCTGTGCGGCGTTTAGCATGCGCTCGCAGCATTGGGCAAGCGCCTCACGGGAACGCTCTGCAGTGGAGCGCGCTCAGGCAAACAGGGAGGACCAAGACCGACTAGAGGGTCTCCCATTCCTGGATTCTGTCCTCGGAGAAGCTGTCCAGAAAACATTCCTCGACAACATGGCCGTTGACTGCGGCACGCGGACGTCGGAGGGCCGCGTGCAGCATCAAACCCAGCAGTAGAAGTACCGCGACTCGAAAAACACGCGTCTTCCGGAATAGGAGGAGACACGCAACGGAGTCAATCTTCGTCCAAGACCAGGCGCACGGCCACGTAGTGTCGTGGGTTGGCACGCGATCATCTCGTCAGACAGTATCTTGCGGCCCCTTTTTTGGGTTACCTCGGCAGTTCCATTTTTGGAACCCCACGAGGCCTCGCCGCGACGGAGAAACCTCCAAGGTTCGCAAGCCCACCCTCCGTCGCAGTCTCCCTCCCCTCCGCCCGTGGCCTGGCCACGTTCTTGCGAGTTCAGTACAATGGTGGGGCGAACCGGATATGTTCGGCTTCCAGCAAAGCACATCCGGCTCGCGCCCCATTGTGCTGCAAGCAGTGTCTTCGGCAGGACAGTTTTGCAGTCGTGCAACGCCACGCCTCCGGCTGCAGAAGACGGCGGCGGTGTTTCGGATCCTGTATGGCTTCGGTCCAGGTTCATGTTATGTCTTAGGCATTAGCAAGGGCATTCGGCTTTGTCTGGCCAGAGAGCCGAGACTCCTGCGATGTTGCATGCAAATGTCTAGCTGGTGCATGGTCACGACCGCAATAAGTCACCGGCGCGTTCGGTTGCTTTGTTTTAGGTATGGTTCGGTAGACCTCGGCGCATGTTTTTTGGAGCTCTGCGCGACATGTTGTCAGCGTATGACGGCATTGCACTTGCCTTCGAGAACTTGTGGTTCTTCTGCAAGAAGAAGTAGCTGACCTCAGAGCAGACCAGATGGAGCAGGCACACGTCAGCGACTTGAGCAAGAGCTTTGGCTGCCAATTCCACCTTGGCCGTCTGTACATCCGTCCAGCAGACGCCGCCTTTTGCGTCGTCCGCAGAAGCGGGCTCCGGCACGTCGTCTTGTCGGAGAACACCGAAAACAACCGCAGTTGCCTCCGATGTTCAAGGACGGTGTCGAAAGGTGCTGTACAATTTAGGAAGAAGCGTGCAAGAAATCGTCACTTGCATTCGTCTTCTGCTGCCCCAAAAGCGCAGGCCCTCCGGCATGCGATTTGCACGGTATTTTCTCTCCGGTGAATTTTACTGATTGTTCAAGCAAAGGTCGGCGTTTGCAGTGTGGCAGTCACGCAGGTTGAAGTATCGCAACACGTATTCTGGATTTCTAAGCTGTCTCGAAAACAATCGGAGACAGCGTGGCCGTCGGCATGTCGCACTGCGGTTTGCAGGCTGGCTCGAGGCCAAAGCGTCTCGCCGGGTCAAGCACAATGTGTTGACATTGTTTTCGACGAAAAAGTTACCTCGGCAGTTCCAGTCTGGGAACCCCATGAGGCCTCGCCGCGACGGAGAAACCTCCAAGGTTCGCAAGCCCACCCTCCGTCGCAGTCTCCCTCCCCTCCGCCCGTGGCCTGGCCACGTTCTTGCGAGTTCAGTGCAATGGTGGGGCGAACCGGATATGTTCGGCTTCTAGCAAAGCATATCCGGCTCGCGCCCCATTGTGCTGCAAGCAGTGTCTTCGGCAGGACAGTTTTGCAGTCGTGCAATGCCACGCCTCCGGCTGCAGAAGACTGCGGCGGTGTTTCGGATCCTGTATGGCTTCGGTCCAGGTTCATGTTATGTCTTAGGCATTAGCAAGGGCATTCGGCTTTGTCTGGCCAGAGAGCCGAGACTCCTGCGATGTTGCATGCAAATGTCTAGCTGGTGCATGGTCACGACCGCAATAAGTCACCGGCGCGTTCGGTTGCTTTGTCTTATAGGTGACCTCGGGTTTTTGGAGCTCTGCGCGACATGTTCTGAGCGTCGAACAGTAATGCACTTCTTCGAGAACTTGTAGTCCTTCTGCAAGAAGAAGTAGCCGACCTCAGAGTAGACCAGATCGAGCAGGCACACACCAGCGACCCGACCGAGATCTTTGGCTGCCAATTCCACCCTTGCCGTCTGTACATCCGTCGAGCAGACGCCGCCTTTTGCGTCGTCCGCAGAAGCGGGCTCCGGCACGTCGTCTTGTCGGAGAACACCGAAAACAACCGCAGTTGCCCCCGATGTTCAAGGACGGTGTCGAAAGGTGCTGTACAATTTAGGAAGAAGCGTGCAAGAAATCGTCACTTGCTGTCGCTTGCTGCAGACACGAAAGCGTCACTTGCTGTTGCTTGCTGCAGCCGCAAACCCGCAGCAGCCTTGGCACGCGGTTTGCACGGTGGTTTCTTTGCTTTTTTGGTCACTTTTTTGGTGACCTCTTTCTGATAGTCCACGCGGCGGTCGGCATGTTCCTGCCGGCCTGAAGCTGGACTGGACGGCAGTGTGGCAGTGAGGTAGGTCCAAGCATCGCTACATCTATTTTGGATGGCTAAGCTGTGCTGAAAACATTCGGAAACAGCGTGGCCGTCGGAAGTCGCCCGCTGCATCTGCAGGCTTTCCTGGCGTCAGACGGTCCCGCGGGTACGTCGCAGGTCTGTCTTCAGACGGTCCTTGTGTCAGACGCTCGAGTCGGCGTGTCAAATGCACAGATCACGTTTTCCGACCCGCTCAGATCGAAACTTCTTTTCGGTGCAGTCTCCGGCTCAAGAACAGCTCGGTTCTCTGATCCGCTCAAGCCGTTCTTTTTACTCTGTTGTCATGGTTCTCATCTGGAATTCACAGAGCAGACGGTTCAACAGAAGCCGTACTTTTTTTCCGTGTAGTCCGATGTCGATGTGCTTCGAGCGGTCGTCTGGCGATCACGGAAGCAGCTTCTAGCAGCCAGGCCAAGCATCCGATCAGATGCGAAATCTATGCACTGGTTACTAGCGTGAACGTACGCGCTGCTTAAGAGGAGCCAGAAATCCGTCCGCCGGAGCATTCGCGACATGATGATGACAGTCATCATAGCGCAGCTGTTCTCCTTGGAGCTCGTGGTCGACGAGTTTCTTCTTGTCCTCAGAGCATAGATGTCGGCAGCCAAGATCTTGCACACTGCATTGCCTGCTACCTCGGCAGTTCCAGTCTTGGAACCCCATGAGGCCTCGTTGCGACGGAGAAACCTCCAAGGTTCGCAAGCCCACCCTCCGTCGCAATCTCCCTCCCCTCCGCCCGTGGCCTGGCCACGTTCTTGCGAGTTCAGTACAATGGTGGGGCGAACCGGATATGCTCGGCTTCTAGCAGAGCACATCCGGTTCGCGCCCCGTTGCGCTGCAAGCTATGTCTTCGGCAGGACCATTCCGGTTCCATCGCGTGTGTCGTGCAATGCGACGGCGGCGGTGCTTCTGATCTTGCATGGTTTCGGTTCAGGTTCACGTCATGTCCTGGGCAGGTGCAAGGGCATGCGGCTTAATCCGGCCAGAGAGCCGAGATTCCTGCGAAGCTCGCACTCAAACTGGTTGCGGGGGCATGCTGATTATTTCAGAAAGCAACTGGGGTCTCCGGCTGTTCAGACCGATGCGCGGTTCGGCAGACCTCGGCGCACGTTTCCGGAGCTAGCTTCGCGCGACGCGACACTGCTAAATATATATATATATATATATATATATATACATATATACGTATATATATATATATATATATATATTATATGTATATTTGCTTCTTATAGACAAGTTCCAGACATTCTGCAGGAAGAAGCAGCTCACCTTACAGCAGACAAGACGAAGTAGAGACCGACCATGCAGACGACAGCGATAGGGGTAAGATCTTTGGCTGCCAATTCCCCCCTGGCCGTCTGTACATCTGTTCAGCAGGCGCCGTCTTTTGCGTCGTCGGCAGAAGCAGAAAAAAAGGCACGTCGTCTTGTCGGAGAACACCGAAAACAACCGCAGCTGCCCCCGGCTTTCAAGGACGGTGTCGAAAGGTGCTGTACAATTTAGGAAGAAGCGTGCACGAACTTCCGACTTGCTTTCGATTTCCGCAGCAGCTCTGTCAGGCGATTTGCGCGTTGGTTTCTCGTCCACACTCTCATTGCTGGATCCGGCGATCCTTTTCGTCAAAGCGATCGCAGTTGATTCTGCGGTCCGGTTTCTTTTCTCGCTAGGCAGGCCCCAGCATCGCAAAGTGCATTCTGGATTGCCAAGCCGTCCTGGAAACCATCGGAGACAGCGTGCCGTCCTGGAAACCATCGGAGACAGCGTGGCTGTCGGCACCTCGCAGCTCGCGGTCCTTTTGTCGGACGGTCTCGAATGGGTGCGGGCATGTCAAGCCGAAACTTCTCTTCGCGAAGTGTCCAGCTCTCGGAGCGCGGTTCCTGACCCGCTCAAGCCGAAACGAGTTTATCTGCAGTCACCAGCTCTCGTCTGGCCTTCACCGAGCAGACGCTTCGATGAAAGCCGAATATCCTTCTTGTGTACTCCGAACCCGAAGTGCATCTGGCGGTCATCTGGCGATAAGAGAGCCAGCTCTGCTGCTTCATGCCATCGAGCCACGGCCGTTAGCCGAAGCATTCGCGACGGCATGGCAGAGAATATATTGAAGATCTGTGCGCCGCGCACTCCGAATCCGAAGCGCATCTAGGGGTCGTCTGTCTATAACGGAGCCAGCGTCGCGGGAGCCATTACAGCACAGATCTTGGCATTCCAGATCTTGCACACTGCGCTCTTTGTTACCTCGGCAGTTCCATTTTTGGAACCCCATGAGGCCTCGCTGCGACGGAGAAACCTTCAAGGTTGGCAAGCCCACCCTCCGTCGCAGTCTCCCTCCCCTCCGCCCGTGGCCTGGCCACGTTCTTGTGAGTACAGTGCAATGGTGGGGCGAACCGGATATGCTCGGCTTCTAGCAAAGCACATCCGGCTCGCGCCCCATTGCGTCGCAAGCTGTGTCTTCGGCAGGACAGTTCTGCCTCTCCACTGCAGTTCCATATTGTCGGTCGTGCAATGCGACGCCCACGGCTGCCGAAGACGACGGCGGGTTTTTCGGATCCCGCATGGCTTCGGGCCCGGGTTCATGTCATGTCTTGGGCAGTTGCAAGGGCATTCGTCTTAGTCCGGCCAGAGAGCCGAGACTCCTGCCACGGTTACATCCAAATTGCTAGCTGGGGCATGACGATTGCTTCACAAAGTCGCTGGGGTCTCCGGCTGCTCGGACCGATGCGCGGTTCGGCAAACCTCGGCGCAGGTTTGTGGAGCTCAGGTTGGCGTGACACGAGACTGCAAGATTGTTGCTCCCTATCGACAAGTTCCAGACATGCTGCAAGAAGAAGCAGTTGACCTTACAGCAGACAAGACCAAGTAGAGACTCATACGTACGGTACACGAGGAAGATCTCGGGCTGTCTATTTTGTGTCGCCCGTCTGTACTTGTGTCCAGCAGCTATAGTGTCCTGCTTTGTTTGCAGAAGCGGAAGCGGGCTCCGGCGCGTCGACTCGTTACACAAGATCGATACTTTGTCTAGTCTGACTAGTTTATTCATGCAGGCTTTGCCGGTCTTTTGCTCTTTCAGGAGGACGCAATGCTCACTCGTTGGCGATCGGCGAGGACGTTCGGCCCACCATCTTCTGTCGCTGGAAGAGTCCTTGAACGAGAAGCAAGAGATCGTCCAGAAGAACGGAGAGGTCGTAACAAAAATCCAGAACGGTCGGGTTCTGCGTCTTCTCGCAAATGTATCTAAGCAGTGTGAGACAACGAGGAAGAGCCAGAAGCAACAGACGCGAAGTGGCATCTTTCAATGCCCCCCAGGCCATTGTGGCTTTTACGTCGAAAGGCAAGTTTCTGCCGAGGGACACCGCCGCTTCCAGGTCGGCACGGCGGATGCATTCTTCCACGTCCAGGATGCGCTCGTCGCCGACTTGCAATTGATCTTCGGGAGTGTGCCTGAATTATCACAAAGCTGCAAGAAGAGCGTCCGCACTCATAGCTTCTATTTAGGGTATTCGGCAACGCAACAGCACAACTTTGTATTCTTGCTGCATACAAAGCGACAAAAGCGTGCTGAGCACGTCGGCGGAGAATGCTAATGTTTGTAGCGAGACAGCAGGACCGACGCGAAGAACTCGGTAGGCGGCCAGCACAACCGCGTGAAGGTCCTGCCACGCATTGTCGACGCTTCGCCGTAGTTCATCGCTGTTCGGGGACAGTGCCCGCCGAGCGGAGTGCATGGCGGCGGCGGTGTTCCACACGCCAAACGCGCAGGGCGCCAGGTCCATGTTGGTGTTGCGGCTGCAGCAACCAATGATGTCGTGTTGACTGCGGCTTGGCCTGGCTAGCGAGCCGAGACCCTGCGACTGTGCCGTCCGAACTTTCTGGGTTCACATAAGCAACTGGGCATTCTGGCCTCTGCTCTTGGCTGCGCTTTGGCAGTCAAGCGCTGGAAGTGATTGGACCTTGGTTCCATGGTCGACAAAGCAGAAAACATCGGAACGAAGACGTTGTTCAAAGGCGCAGCAAGTCTTGGCAACAAACGCACGCAGCAGTTTTTTTTGGGGCCTTCCATGGAAGAGTTTGGGTCATCCAAGGCAACGTCATTTTTGGGGGGGGGGCCACCGGGCACGTTAGTTCATGAGTGCAGATGTCACGGTCGGATGCCCGGCGACCGTTGGCCCCAACCCCCCCCCCCCCCATATGCTCCAGGACCAACGATTTTTGTTCGGTCTCTGCATAGACCTTGGTGTACGTAGAACGAGCTCTGAGATGGTTTTGCAACACAACGGTCGAGACGCAAAACTACATGCACTCCGTCTCTTTTTGGGACCGTGGCCACTGACAGGACTAGTAGACTCTCACTTCGCGAAGGAGTATGTAGATAAATGCACTCAACTGCTTTGCCGTCATTACGCTGGCCGAAGTGTTGTGAGCCAACACGTCAGGATGCACGGCCACGAGCTGCATTCGGAGCCAGCTTGTAAACTTCGGTTTGTTCATTTCCTTTCTGGTGTCGAAGTCGTGCAGTACGAAGGATCCGCTTCGTTGGTCTCCTGAGTTGTATTGGGGTAGCCAGGAAGGAGGCAAATCCTTTGGTGGCACGTTCAGGATCGTTTCCACGCCAGTCGAAGATGCCTTGCTCCAGGGTTCTGCCGATGCTGTCCCGGTCGATGTTCCTGCGGCCGACGCTGCGGCCGTTTCCGTTTCCTTCGATGTTGAGGGGAGATCTAGATCCGGCGGCCCGGGAAGCCGGCGTGGTTCCATGTTCCCAACCTGCAAGCTAGGGCTGCGATGGATGTTCTCAATCCCAAATGGAACCATGGCTAGGAGGCAAGGAGTCTGTCTCTAGTGTCTAATATCAGCTTGGCCTGGGCAGACAGCCGAGACCTTGCGATTCGCGGATGGAACTTCTCTTGCATTTATTGGGTAGGCAACCCAACACACGTCGAACCGACATGCAGCGACCAGACACGTTTTGGCGGTCGCCACGGACGTTTAGTTTCTGGAAACATGA
>CAJNDT010003418.1:0-23069 GCA_905221615.1 Symbiodinium sp. CCMP2592
AACTCCTGTTTCCAAATCCTGCGCGCTAGCTCAGCCATACTCGTCCCCCCTAGAGGAAGGCAGGAACGACTTCGTGCAGCCACTCGGGCCCGTGGTGGCTACGGAGCTCACTGAAGTGGAAGGCAGCGCTGCCTCCCAGTACCTGACGGCTTTCTCTGGAAATCTACAGTTCAGGGTTTATACGGCGTATACGGCTTAGGTCGAAGGAGCGTGACTTGTAAGGTCTATCTTGGGTTTGGCGTCTTTCTTTGGGATCGGTTTGAGGTTTTCGGGCATCTACCTTGAAGTTGGGCTTTAAAGTTATATTATGGCTTTGAGTATGTCAGGCTTGGGTTGACATAGTGAGATGCCAAACATCCTAAACCCTGAACCATCCGCCTGCTCACGAGTCTTCAAGTGCCAGAGCGGATAGGACACGGCCTGGGAGCACATCAGAGCTTCGGTAGCGTTTAGGGCAGTTTGAGGCTTTTGGGGCTTTGGGCCGGGTTTACGATTGTCGGTTTCGGGCCAGGTTCTACGACAATAGTAATAATACTAAAAAAATACCAAAAATGCGAATCGTGCTAATTACTAACCATGCCAGCAATAGTAATGACATTAATCATAGTAGTCATAGATCCACAGTATGGAACTCACTGCTAGGACGGTGAACCCAAGAGCCCTAGACCCTAAAATCCTAAATCTAGAATTATGTAGGCACCTGCAGACTGCCAAGGAGTGCGAACTTCATTGCACGATAAAGCCCCAAACCCTAAACCCGAATAGATCAGATGGAGATTCTCCCGGGCCCCAGGCAGCAAGCGCTACGTCCACGCTGCAGGTAACCTGGAAAAGCTTCGGGCGGGACATGTCCAGCAGAGAAGGCCAAATGTCGGTAACAAGGAAATTTCTGTGGATTTGCCCAAAAGCCCAAACCCCAAAAATTAAATTCGCGTCCGGCACCGCCCCAATCTCTTGGGCAGCGACGACGCAAACGCGAACCAAGTCCAAACCTTGCAGCGGCTTTGATGTTTAGGGCTGGGGTTTATTATTTAAGCAACCTTTCCCTCTGTTCTATAGGGGGTCCCATGACTGGGGCGCTAGGGCTTAGGAAGTTTAGGGTGCTTTTGTCTCATGTCGGGCTGCGGCTAGGTTTGCAGACTCAGGATTCGGCCAAGTCTGGTTTAGTGCCAGGGTTCAATGATTTCAGGCTTAGGGATCAGTAGCGCTTTCCGGGTCCAGGTTTCACAGTAAAAAGATCAGCGGACTTGCCAAGCAGGTGATGGTTGGGATTACCTTGTTAGGATATGGTACTTACATGCTTACTTGTCAGGCTGACCTGCCTCACAAGTCGGCAGATCCTCTAAAGTAGGGGCGACGCACAGCTACCGGCATCCAACCGACGAGTTTTTTTTTTTTCAGGGCTTTCTTCCGATTGATGGCTTTCTCGGGGCTATGCGCATTGTTCACTACCGGACAACTGGGAGCTTTCTGGCTGTAGATCCTAGACAGCGAGTGGCGCAAGTTGCGATTATGTGTCTTCGGTTGCCAGCGATGCCAACGGTCAACGACCGTAGCACCCTCAGAGCCTCCCACAATGGCGCACGATGTTTCCAAGCCTTCCATCTACTGCACAAGAAGATCTCGGAAAAGGCAGAGATCATGGTGCAGCTGCAACTCGGCAGCTAAACCCCAAAGCCACGAACGCACACCGTAAACGATAAAATCTAGGCCCCTGTATACATGCTAAAACCCCTAATCCCAAACTGCGTGGAGGATTGATCTCGACTAGGTTGCTGCTCTCCCCACCAGAGCTGTAATGAATGTAGGTGTGGCTGGCTTGCACTCTCCACAGACTGGACCCTGTCTCTCTCACACTTCCACACGTGCAATCCTATGCAGGCAGAACCGGCGGCCGTTCCTTTTTCACTCACTGCCGGCGGCGGTTCGTCTGTGCAACGGGATAGCTCTGATTGCTCAGGATAGAAGACGCTTATAGCACTTAGCTATGGGCATTGACTTGAGCCTTGAGCCAAACGTTGCGTGGGCGGTCACATAGAAAGGTAAAGATGAGGGACGCGTAGCGTGCCCCCTTAGAGTCGAGGGACGCGTAGCGTGCCCCCTTCTCTGGCACTTTACACGGTCTTGCTCACAGCTCTTATAGTGACACCTTAGAACTTGACAAGGCATCGCAGTCCGTTCGCACCCCCCATGAGTTGCGTCTCCGACGCTGCTCACCCGGAAGATGGCACGATAGGATAACAGAAAATGTTCCGCCGCAACGTTGACATTGAAAATCAGAGCTTTGCATCCCAATTAGAAACGTTGTGACACTCATCTACGTCAGTAACGATCCCCTGAAATGGCAAACGAATCAGGCGTCACCGAAGAAAGAAGCATTCGCGATGGCATTCCATGGGCGAAGCTCAGAGGTCACGAACAGATAGGCGAGGAAGACCAAGCGTTGATTCATCTCCATCTTCGCGTGGTCGCAGGATTGCGGTCCCAGGGCCGGAGGTTTTCCTCTGGATACTGTTCCCTTTGCTTTCCTTTGTCCTTGCCTTTGTTTCGGCCTTTGCCGGCGGTGTAGTCATAGTAGGTGTTGGCGTTCCAGCCTCCATGCTGTTCACCTCCGGCTCTCTCACGCCCCTTTGAAGGTTCCTTGGCCGAAGAAGCGCTTGCACGTTCCTCCGCAGTGACAGGCGTGTCCAGGATGGAAGTACCACCTGGAGGGAGATAGTCAGCGGCCGAAATGTGGTGTAGGGCTTCAGTACGCTTGGTCGTCGGGTTTTGCTGTCTCTCAGCCTTTGATCTGTTCAATCTGTCCATGAAATGCGCAGGCATTTGCACATTGTGGTCCACCAGCAATCCGATGGTCTGGACTGAATGATCGGAATGAGTCAGCAGGATACCGACGGGGTCGATGTACAAGAAGTCCACCGGTCCAGTTGGTGTTGGTCGTAGCACTGAGAATTGTTGGTGTCCCGTCACCATTGGAATCACCTCGCACAGGACGTTCAGGCAACAAAAGTGCATAGCCTTCACATCTTCATCCCTTTCGCTCTTCAAGTAAGTCGTAGGGTTGAAGTTGTCCCTGCCAATTCCCATCATGTTGGCTCCCCGTGTAAGCAACGAAAGCATCTGGTTCGTCCGGAAGCGCTTCGAGGTGTAAGTCCCGTTGGGATCATACTGCTTGAGGTTCTCAGGCTCCTTGGCAAAGCGAATGATCTCCTCATCAGTCACATCCTTGCTCACACCCGTTTCCCTATCCACTGCCGCCAAAGATCCCCACTTTCCGAGCACATCATAGCGTTGCCCAAGTGCGAAATTCTCCTTCATCTGGAACAACGGCATAGTCGCCCACTTTGCGAACCCTGACCAAGCTTTGTAGATGGATCTGCATACCACGTATGCCATATACGAAAGAGCGGCCATGTTGGCGTCAATGCAATGGGCATTTCGCTTTCCAGAATAGTAGGATGGCTGCATGGCGGTACGCGCAAGTTGTAGCTCAGGATCGATGTTCAAAGACTGGCCGGTAATGAAGACGGGACGACGTTCCTGTGCAACTGCATCTGGTACTGCGTCATCAAATTCCTCTCCTGGCTCTATGTCCATTTCTTCATCAGGTTCCTGTTCTGGATCGTCCTCTGCGATGACAGATGGCTCTGGGATTTCCTCAGGTTCCGCAACGGTCTCTACCTCCATGGCTTCCTGCTCCTCTTCGGGCGCCTCAGGCACTGCTGCTGCTGCGGCTTCCATTGTCTGAGCGATGAAGTCACTGGGGATCTCCGTAGGAGTCTCCCGTTGTGTAGAACCTTGGTAATATCCGCTCGAAACGAACTGTGACCAGCAAGACGTGCATCGGGAGAAGCATGCTGGAACGATGTTGTAGCATGCCGGGCACACCCTCATTCTCCTTCCATCCTCGTCTCGGCGTAGGTCTTCGGGTCGCCAATTCTTGATGACAAACTTGATCCCTTTGTCCATGTAGTGATGCCGAACCGTGTTCTCCCTGTGGGACTCCAGGACAGTCGTAAGGTCTCGAATGATCTGCTCCTTGCTGGTGTCGTTGGGTCCAGGAGGCATCTCGCAAAGCAATTCCATGATCTTGCTTGGCGTTCGGTATCTCTCGAACTCAGGAAGCAAAGGTGATGCATTGTAGTCCAACACCAGCTCTTTCTCCAACCGTTCATCGTAAATCTTTTCCACCAGAGCGAAAGAGTGTGTATCTTGAGGATCCGGGACGCAAAACCATACCTCCTTGACGAACTGGAACGGTATCGTTCGGCCAACGATCATGATGCCGCTGTCTGTGATACGTCCATCTTCTCGTGCAAGGTCCTGCGATGGGACATGGAGGACCGCCAATGGCATGTGCTTGGCATCTCGTCCATGCACCCGCATCTTGGTTGTCGCGTTCCGGTGATCGAACGGTGCAAACACCCCCCAATAGCTGTGGAGTCTGCCGCCTTGGTTGCCTCGAAATTGGCGCCTATGGTCGAAGTCCCCGTCGGGGTCCTCCGAACCAGGCATGATGCCTTGCGTGACAAGGGAATCCAAGTTGCGGCATGCCGTAGCGTGGAACGCGCCTCCAAGACGTTGCAAGAGGGTCATAGATGGAGATATTGCGAACCTGTTCTTGTCCAACTGAAGCAAATTGTTCTGGGGATCTGAGTGCGCAGAGTGACCACTTGTAGCCCGAACTGCCCATGGCTTCACCCAGCCGTTGCAAACGTTCAGGTACCTCTGGCTGTGCCGGCAACGATCATTGTTCTTGATCTCCGTGATCTGGTCAGGAATCGATACCAACATGTTCGAACCTGCGGATCCAAGAGTTTCCACGCCGGGGTCCTTCACTCTCACTCCCAGGAACTGCAACCGAATCTTGGCCTTATGGCGTTTCGTGGCTGCAAGCATGTTCCCTTGGAACAATAGCTGAAGTCTTTCATTGTACACTCTCTTCCTCTGTTGCTCATCGGTCCTTGAGACCGCTTCGGTGATGCGTCTGCTTTCATGGGTCCATAGTTGCTCATGCCTCACCAAGTCTTCGATCATCACCCACCCTCCTTCATCACATCGAATGACGCTGTTGAATGCCACCTTGCACCTGTTGTCAAGCCATTCCGAGCCTGGGCGCCTGGCGATTCTGTGACGTAGGTCAGATTGGATGCATGATAGCGCCCAATCCGCGTTTAGTCTGCGCTGACGGGTGATGTTGCGAAGGACAACTTCGTTCACGATGTCCCATCGATTGTTGATGAAGCTTGCACCCTTGGTCGGGATCAGGTCGAGAATTCCGCACCGGATTGGCCTTCCGCCGCCGATGCATTCGTAGCCTGCATTGGTGTAGCCCTGAGTGGTATCATCGTAAGCAAAGCTAGGACGGTCTCCTCGTTGAGGTAGCCGTCGATCGCGATGGTCCGAAAGCTGCTCAATGAGGTCCACCACTCGCTGGCTATTCTCTGGTCCCGATTCCTGCAGTGGTACGCCACAAGCATCATGTAGGCCCCGACGGTTGTCCACATCCGTGCAGAGATTGTGTTTGTTCTCATAACGGATCAAGACCACATCACCCCGTACGGCTTCGCCTCCGCGTCGCGGTCGGGCTTTGGCCTTCGGTCGTCGGTCCGAGGATGCAACACTCACATGGTCTGTGGTGTCAACGTCCATTGGCTCAGCCTCTTGTGGAGGTACTCGACGTGGATATCGAAGAAGGCTTTCCTTGATGATCTGGATGCCTCGAAGTACCAGATCCCGGGTTGCAGAATTTTCCGTGCAATTGGACAAAGTGTGCAGATCACTGCCACAAGCGATGCAGAACGTGAGGCGGTCACTTCCGACCGACATCTCGCCTTGAGCGAGCACTCCCACATAGTCCTGAAGCTGTGCGACAAATCCTTCACGAATCGCCTGCCTGGGATCAGGGCCTTCTGCACCTTGTTCTTCTTCGGGTTGCGCATCCACATCTACATCCTGTGCAGGTATTGGTGGAGCAACTGAGAACCCTGGATCGTCCGTGACGTTGTCAGCGGCCTGTGTCTCGTCGGTTCTCGCAATCTCTACAGGGTATATATCACCATCGACGATCACTGTGAAATCAATCACGAGGTCAGCGGACATGTTGTTGACGATCTCAGCGACTGCTTCATTCTTCTTGGGCGGTGTCCTTTTGCGTGGGGAGTCAACCGTGATCAGCTCGATAGCTTCGGCAGACGCGTAGCGGAAGAATGATCTTTCGATTCCCCTCACGCACGCATTTGCTCCCTCAAGGCCACCCCAATTCGGAAAATGACTTGGGTGTCTCATTGCAATTGTAAGAAGCCCGAGCGCCATCTCCACCGTGTCACCCAGGAGTTCCTCCTTGGGCAAGGCTGACCCTCTGTAGCATTCTTGGCGCTCTTCCGGAGTCAAAAGCATTCTCATGAAACCAGCATAAGCGCAATTCCCGGCATCGTAGTAGCAGATGTAGCATGTCTTGCCTTCGGAATCGTATCCCCTGTCCCATGCCAACTGTTTGGCCTTTCCCCATGCCGCGTACTCAATGGCCTGACTGGCTGTGATTCGGAGACCACCGTAGTGAGAAACCGTCTTGCCGATGTCTTCGTAGACCACTTCCGCACAAGCTTTGAGGAACTCCTTGATGTCCATGCGAGGGTCCACAAATTGAAGCCTCAGGTCATAAAGGTGCTTTGCGCAAGCCAATGTGTACTTCTGGGACGCGACCAAGTCATTGAAGGAGCCGATTTGATGCTGCATCTTCAAGGCTGAAGTATGCGCGCACCCAATGCAGTGTCCAGGATACCCGTTTCCGGTCGGCTTGAAGAAGGCCTGTGCGTAGCACTCAGCCAACTTCATCGCTTCACATCCGGGGCAATAGAACGTTCTCCCTTTGACATAACCGGTGTTCGGGGTCGCATAGGTGTCGATCCGGAACCAGTAGTGCCTGTTGTCGTAGTAGGCTTCGGGAACGGTCATGGCGATGTCAAAATCCTGCCAGGTGACAGTGGACGATTCAGCGACCGTGTCACCCTGGGCACCCGACCTGATCTGTTGCTGCTGTTCTCCCGTAAACCATGTCTACGAAATCCTGGTGGACGTCTTGACTTCACTCTTGTCCTCCCAAATCTCGACAAGCGACGGGTGAGCGACTGAGTCGGCGCGGACAGTTTCGTCCCATGAGCGAACTTTCGATGCCTCAACAAAGCACTTGGATACCATCTTCTCGCAGAACAGCTGCTTCTCGTAGATAGCGAAGCCCAATTTGAACCTGACCCGATTGTCCGGTGCTGGCACCTTTTCGGCTGACAGTGTATGCACGCCTGACGACGCATGTTTCATCTGGCTGTACATTCTTGACCAAAACGAAGATCCATGAATCACCACACATGCTCGGGCTCGCAACTCCAGTTCAATATACATTCCCAGCGCGTGGAAACCGTTGAACAGAGAAGCTTTGTGCTGAAGGTAATTGCTAGCTGCTCCAACGAACCGTAAATCGTGGTTGATGTTGACAATTGGAGGGCGCGTGGTACGCTTCCCTGCCGCAATGATAGGGTCAACGTACGTGATCTTGAGCTGTCGCTGCAAGTCAGTGCGAATTGCTGCTCCGTCTCCAACCTCACTCATCGGAAAGGACATGTTCTCGATGAGGATCGCTTGGAGAGACAGGTGGTAATGCAATGTGACGGTTGCAAGCTGCTCTTCAGTCAAGCCATCCAATGTCGCATTCACAGATTCCAACGATCCTTTTGTGACTTGGAAGTTGTAGTTGGCACCTGCGGTGATCGACGGGCTCACAATGTAGACCTCGCTCCATCCATTCATGCCGAGGTTCTCTCTCACCGTGTGCGTTGATCCCCTGGTCCTTGCAACCATGTCAAAGTCCTGGACGAGGATTGTGCACTGAGAGCGCATAGTCGCGGCATCGGGTTTGCCACCCATACCCAAACTATTGCGAAATCCATTCAGCGTGTTCATGGTGTTGATCCTTGCTTCTTCCGGAATTTCATCGTTGTCGACAAGGTCGTTGTCTGCCTCAATCATCACTGCCGAGGTAAGCATCGGAGGAGAAGGAAGATGCACGCACGACACCAATGCCAATGCATGGTACAGCCGTGAATACATCCGTAACCACACCTTTGTACTCAGCTTCACGTAGACCTTCAGGTTGGACCCTTGTCAGCATTGCTGATCGTGAATTGTCGACTGGAACTCGGCTCCTCCCGATGAGCTCCAACACTCCAATAAGTCCACCACGTCTTCTGTCCGTAATCAGCGATACCAATACTGTGGACCCCACGGCAAAACAAGGGTCTCGAAAGCGAACCAACCAACGAAAAAAAAAAAGCCAAACAAAAAAAAAAAAAGAGGAGAGAAGAGAAAGAAACACGAACAACTTGGCGTCTCATCAATGGTAGGTGGGTACTCGTCTTGATCGCGGGTCGTCGTCAGCAAGAACGAGCGACAACCCTTCTCATCGATGTTGACATAATGGTACCAACTTTCCTGAGCGCCAGCGGGGATTGGAGCTTCCTCCCATGTCGGTTGCGATGGTTCCTCTTCCGGCTGCGAAGTCGGTTGTTGTGGAGGAGGTGCCGCAGAAGATGACGACGCCGATGCCGTTACCTCGTCCGTCCTTGCCCTCTTTGGTCCGTGGCTAGGGGTGGCTCGAGGTTCGGCAGCGGATCCTTGCGATTGTCCCGGCGTTCTTCCATGCTCAGGGTGCACGATTCCTTCCGGTTCGAGGTTGCTTGCCGTAGGCATCGCAACCCTCCCCGTTGAGTATACCCAGCTAGGATGCCGTTGAAGGTTGGGCGGAAATAGGCCATCATCTTGCATAAGCGGATTTGGTGCCCTCATCTGTTGGAATTCCGCTTCCCATATTCCCAATGTGGCGCGTTTGGTAGAGCAGTCGACCACGTACCCAGATTCAACTCCGCATTGATTCCAGGTGTAGCCACGGAACGCATCCGGCAATTGGAAACCGTTCTTGTCCTGAGCTGCACATACTGCATCCACATGGTGCTTGAGGAAAGCATACGTGGGGTAGTCGGAATCAGGGAGCACGTCGTTAGACCATCTGTAATGCGGGAGTCCAGTTTGTGGATCGACCCATGATACGTAGGAATGAAGCACGTGGAGACAGACACTGAACGCCTGGAGTGAGTTCATCGCAAAGGCGAGCGGATGTCCCATGCCGTGAGGCAATGTGCGCATCATCAAAGCCAGCTGGTGAACGTTGATTGGCGTAGCGCCATCGTTGCTCGCTGCGCATTCCTGGTTGTAGGTCCGAAGTCCATACCCAGTGTGCTTTGCGAACATGTACATCAGCTTGCACACCCTACATAATGTAGGCTCTCCCAAAAGGTCTGATTGGTCAGGTGCTCTGCCTGACATAGGCAACTTGTGGTAGTAGTCCTGATTCACCGTATACCATTGTTGAATTCTCGTGTCTGTCACGGTCTGGTAGGGCGTCTCCACGGAGTTGATGAGAACGGCGAGATTGTAGTACACGTCCGCGCTGACGATGTTCCTGGTCGCAGTGTTCAAGTCGAACCGAACGTGTTTTCTTTCTTGTTCCAGTTCAACCACAGCCAACTTTGCATCATCGCGGATCACTTCCTCGTCCACCATAAATCTTGTGATGGCACTGAACTTCCCTTCGTAGTCAGCAACAATGTGTTTGAGACCTCCACCAAACTTGATGACCATGGCGAGTATCTCCCCGTAGGGCTTGTCCATGTACTCCTCCGGGGCAGCAAATATGCAGGCTTTGAGGATTTCTCGGACTCGAATGTAAAGATCCCCTCCTGGCGACAGATTTGCACACGTGAACAGCAAGACCAACGGAGGTGCTTTGAAAGCTGCCCATGTGCGAATGAGATCATTGTCGACCACTTTGTCTTTCGTAATCTTCGGCGGGAGCGAAACGCTCTGCGACGAATCCCCAGAATACATCTCCAGGAACTTGTGGAACTTCAGAAACGTTCGCATCATCCCACCAGACGGGAAAACTTCTTCGTGGTCCACTCCTTCAAAGGCCAGCTCGTAGGCATTGTAGCTTTCAGCCATGGCTCGGGTTTCGGTCCTTCCTCCGTAGGAGGGAAGTCCCTACACCCTACTCGACTTCACGGTTCCGGGTTCTCCGTAAGAGGCACCCTTCCCCGATCCGTCCGGTCAGACCTTAGTTGTTCCTTAGTTGGGGCTGTCTAATAGCCCCTTCATCAGCGTCTACACACTGATGTTGCTGCCATGCAATGTCCTCAGATTCATGTGCATCGTGACTGACACTGGCATGAGCTCGAACAAGGCTGCGAACGTTTCTCGCAATCGACCGCCATGAAACATCAATGCGTTGCAACAAACTGCTCTTCGATTCATGGTCCAAGCAATCATCCAGTCTCACCATCAAACGATCCGCTTCAGGCATGTTAGAGAACATGATCCTGCGTCCACCACCATCGCCACCAGCACCAACATGGTCATCAATCTTAACCTTCGTCACTTTGCCACTTGAAACAAGAGCATGCAACTCTGGCCAAGACCAACATGAACATGAAGAAGGCATGTCAAGCGAAAAATAGACGTCGGAAAATTCCGCACACTTCTTCAGCAGGCGTTTGAGAGCTTTCAAGATACTTCTGAAAACCTTGTACTTCCCACCGGAACGTTTCTCACCCCCCACGCAAGCCCCTTCACTACTTCCAGGACCAGCACCTGATCGCAAAAGCGATGCCATGAATAGCACAGGTGTGCGCAGGTCATTCCGGCACGCATCCTTCATTGCACCGATGAGGCTGTCCTCATCGGCCTTAGAGCCAATCAGCTCCTTGCACGTTATGCGAGCGCATCCCTTAGTGGACTTAGGCACGGCGTAGCCATTGCCTAAGCCACATAGGTCAACGATCATGCGGTCAGGCTTTCGTCCACCAGCCTTCGACGGCATGGCCACCAATCTTCCATCGCCCGTTGCCTGAAATTTCAAGGCTTTAAGCAATCTCCTGGAGATTTGGCTAGTCAACTCGCATTTATCAGATCGATCCTTAGCGCCCGAATCGGTCATGTGCAAATGTTTGGACGAGCACACGTCAGACGACTTAGGATGCAACGCGACGTTTGCGGCAATGTACTCCCATTCATCCTTGCAGTAGCCGAGCTCACCGGCGGTTCCGGGAGATACAGGATCCCGAAAGGTATAACGTTGCCCGTGAGTGCATCCTTGGATCTTGATGCTCTTCCACATGGCATCTTCCTGAAGCCCCTTGTACTGCTTGGTTTCCTGGACTGGTACTCGAGGAGGTACTTCGATGATGATTTGGAACCCCCATGATGCCGCTCTGCGCGCAATTCTTTGGACGACCTCCCCCCATGGGTAGTCTGTCCGCAATTTGGCCCTTTCAGGGTTGTCAGCGATTTCCCGACTCAGCCACGAATTCTTGCCTAACACCCCTGCACCAATGAAGATCACGGAGTTAGGGTTGGTTTTCCTTGCTTCCACCACATCGAAGAGGTAGGCGCACATGGCGTCGTCAACTTCTCGCCCCATACTCAGAACATTTACTTGCAGCCCAGGGTCATAGTGATAATCGGGAGCATGCTGTGCAATGCAATCCTTGCCTGGAGCATACTCATTCCACCAGTTCTCCTCATCGACCCCTACCAATGTCCACACCGTCACTGCTTTTGGAGCATCTTTGATAGTGATACGGTACTTCCACCGGCTGTAAGGATTCTTGTAAGCATGGACCAACCTTCCATCGTGGTCGAGGAATTGGATCACCAGACCCTCCTTGGGCTTGTTTTCGGCGAAATTGACCACGTGAGGCACAATTGCTCCATCATATCCTTGATTTTCCCTTTTCTGTTCCGCCGCATCATGCCATACATCTTCGTACACCGACGACCATTGGTCATAACCGAATTGCGAGGCTTGACTTTTGGACTGGCCGTTGAAACAAAATCCCTGGTGCAATGTAAAGCCCTGGTACCCCCCATGGATGGCACGCGCCAGTGTGACAACCACCGCTCGCCATTTGGCGGGCAGGGCGCGCACATAAGACTGGCCTAGAGGCGGTTCAGGAGGAGGCAAAAACGGCGGCGCAAGGACGTCCGCAATAGCAGCGGGGCGCAAATGTCCCCGTACCGGGTGGTACTGAAACACAGCACGCTCCACATAGCGGTCGAACTTGCCCGGTGTATCAAGGATAGCAGCGCGATCCTCCATCTGATGCCACTGCCCTTCACGAAGAATCCAAGTCGACCGAAGGTAACGACCAGGCGGCAACGCGGAAGGCGGCCCCCGCAACATGCGCGGGAACTTGACAACCAGGATGGGGTCCACACTGTCATGTTCTTGCAAGCCTTCCTTACTCGACAATCCAGCGCGATACAACACCTGAGTGAGGATCGGCGTCTGCGTGTAAGGAAAACAAGGCACCTCGCTCTTGAACGAGTAATGCTGTTGCCCCTTCTCATCCGTGCTTTGGGTATGAGTAGGGCGCATCAGATCCATAATCTCTTGGGAGCCAATGATAGCCGGCGGAAAAATGTTGATGAGCTGACACGCGTGTGTCCAGGACACGGAATCCTTGAACGACTTGGTGTGTATGTCCGCGGACATCTTGGCAGTGACCTCATAGGCAAGAGAAACGTAACCTTCCTGAAAGATAGAATGCATCCATCCAATGCAGATACCGTGGGTACGTTCCAAGTGACGCATATTCGGATTCTTGCCCGTGCGAATCACCCCGATCATGGTCTGGTTGTCGTCGTAGAAGACGAAGTTGGGGTCTTGCCCCCCAAGCTGCTGCCACAACGTGATAGCAGGCAATCCAAGACGTGACATGGCAAAGGCGGCCGCGACAATCTCGGCCTCAGGTGTGGAATGACTCAAGCACCCCTGCCTTTTGCTAAGTCCCGCCAAGGGAAATCTTGTGTGAGAACCTTGAATGTGCAAGTGAGCACCGGAGGTAGATTTCAAACTTTCTCCACAACCTGCATAGTCCGCATCTGCAAACAGCCCGATGGACGAGTCCTCCAAGGAGTTCCCGACCCATCCAATCATCATGTGATGTTTGGACTGGTGCACATAGGTCATGAGATGATGAAGAAGAGCATCCTCCTTCTTGGTCCATTTCGTGATCTTGCGTGCGAGATTGTTGATACTGCGCAGAAGATCGAAGCGGCAAATGCGCGCGGCATAAAGCAATTTCATGAGAATGCTTGCTGCCTGCGGAGCAAGTGCACCGCGATTAGCCTCGTTGATTTCCTCTTCCTCGGGCGCCTTGGGAATAGGTGGAGGCGGAACGAGCCGACCATCCTTATCAACAGGCATGGTGTGTCCACACCACGTACATCGATGGCTTTTACCTGACTGTGCCGGAGCGCGAGCTGGGTGATTCTTAGTCTCCTCAGCCGGACTCGGCGATGGTACCGTCTTGAATTTTGTCGGATCGAACCCAGTCACGTCGCAGTACTTCTTGACTGTCATGTCCAGGTACGTCTCCATGTCGTAGGTAACGGCCTGCACCTTCGTTTTGTCATGCAACGTTGCCTCGCCCTTGGAGATGCGACAACCCAGATACAAACCTAGTGGCGTCTCTTCTTCCAATCGGAGTTCTTGGCGCAGCATGTCCCAGCCCTTGGGTAGATTCTCTTTGGGTCCTGCCATCTTGAGATCATCCACGTAGATGACAAGTAAGAGCTTCATTTGCGGGTGGAAATACAATGATGGCCACTCGTCGCCAATCGGCTTGAATCCTACTTTCTGTACCGCGGTGTGGCAATGTTGTTCCCACATGGTTCCTGCGTCAGGATGTCCATATAGAGCTTTGATCAGGCGACACACAGGTCTGCGGAATTTATGCCGTTTCGCAGATGGGTGCCAGGCTTCATCAGGCAGTTCAACCCAACATGGAGTTCCCGATAGTCTCGCCTGAATGTATGCTTGGATAGCATCCGCCATCTGGACATCGTTGCCAGGAAGGCATCCGTAATAATCTGCCCACCGTTAGGCGTCAAACGTAGCCGGGGAATTCCCCAAATCCTGAAACAATGCGGCTTCCATGTTCTGGTCTTTGACCTGATCACCGAGTAGTACACCTCGCCCTTTGAACTTCATGGCAGGATCGTCCTCTTTGAGCTGATAGTTCTTCTCGTATATCAGTCCATGTACTCGCGCCATATGTACTTTCTCACCTTTCTTCTTTGCCTCAGCGACGACGTCGTCATATTCACGCGTAGTTGAGAAATCAAACACCTCTTGGTCCCACAACCCCTTCCATTCTTTCATGAAAGCTTCCATGGCCTTGGGGTTGTTGACCATCTCCTTGCGTGTGACGGGTCGAGTGACCATGGCATTGAAGCATGATCCTCCTGCCTGATTCTTTTCCCGATGTACGTTTCTGTGAGAAGTCGTACACGGCATAGACGGAATCCAGTTGTCATCCATGACCATGTGTGCCGGAACAGCCGGCACGCCGTCCGCCAAGAATTGTTCTTGTGTGTATTGATCCACATAGGATTGTGCCCAAGACCATCCATCGTCGTCGTCGATGGACACGTTGAGTTGCAGATCGATTTCTTCACATGGAACAATCTTGGGAAAGATCATGTTGTCCAAAATCTTGGTGACTATCTTCTTCCCTATCACAGCCTTCTTCCGGTCTTTCTTGGCAACTCGAGCTTTGTCTCGTTTTTCCTTCTTGTACGCTGCCTTCTTCTCCGCTTCACTCATTTTCTTCCATGCTTCCGGAGAATAAGAATGGATAGGTCGCCGTGTAGGACGTGTTCGTCGACCATCACTTCGGATCTTGTACGGAACTCCCCTTTTGTCGATCTTGCAGGCCATCGACACTTTAACTTACAGAGGAGCTCCTCTGTCGGTCATACAGGGCTTGCGGGGCTTTTACAAGTCCCACAAAAAGCACTACAAACTTGGTCAGGCGTTCAGTGAAGCATATACTCCATCCAATGGCATCATACAAGGAGATCCTTTGAGCAACATCCTTTTAGCCAGTCTGATTGCATGCTGGTTGGAACGGTTACAACACGGTCACTTTGGTCAAGCTCGCGCGAAAATTGTGCCCAAGGCCTATGTGGACGATATTTCTGCAACTGTTATTGCCGAGGACCTACGACATTTACGTGCAGGATTGCGCTCCACGCACGAAACCGTGCAAACTTTTTCGACACTCTCTGGTAGTAAGCTCAATCCCGGCAAATGTTTCACGTATGGGGATCCTCATGTTGCCAATCTTCTGCCTGACATACCAAATCACAAAGAAGCATTTCGACTCGTCGGAGGAAGCATTGTTTGTGGCACCGCATCGTCATGGACATCACTTATGCAACAACGCGTGGACGGCTGGTTGGCATCAGTTCGGGCTTGCAGTCTTCTTCCGCTTGGATGGCGAGCCAGGCTTCTCGCGCAACAACAATTGATGAATCGGTTAACATGGGGTCAAGGTACTCATGATCTTTATATTCCGCAATCGCGCATTACGACCATGCGAGCCTCGATGACGCGAGCACTTCTTCGCATCAGCTACTACAGCCTCACGCCCATGGTTCTGTACACTGTAGTCGTTATGCCCACTTTGGAACCGCTTTTTGCCATGAACTTTGCCGCTCTACGATCACTTCAGCGATTCTGCTCCAAAGCTCCCCAACGCCAATATATCAACAACAATCTTCATTCTGTCCCCGGACAACAGAAAGGCCCTCTACGTCGTGCCCAGCAACTTTTTTCGGACCCCGTTTACAGACCTGCAGTCCAACAAATTTTACAATTATCCGACAAGGATCGTTCCTGGGAACATAATCTCCGTGAACGTTGGCGTGAACACCATCTGCAACAAATTCCTCACTCACGTCAAGATTTCCAGGGCATTGAGCGGGCGGACAGGACAAAAGCTACAGCTCTTCTTCATGATCTACATCTGCAATCCGATGGCTTGCAGCTCCTTCTTGATCGCGGCATTCCGGGCCCTCACTTTGAAAAAGATCCTAGACCGCGAAGCAAAATCCTCATTTACATCTTGACGGGTGGCCTCATGTGTCCTTCACGCGATGGTCGTCATAGACAGCAACAGTCTGTGCTCTGTCCAGTATGTAAAGTGCCCAACGAAGTTTTTCATATTCACTGGAATTGCAAGCGTTACAGCGCTGAAAGGGCTCCAATCCAACATCTGAGGCAGCGCATTTTGCGCAGCCCTCAGTGCTTTCGTTATGCCGCCATTCCCACAACCCGTATGTCTTTCACGCTCAAAGAGATCAAACAGATCCAAGACGTGCTCATTGATATATGGCAAAAACACATCAGGGAGTGGCACGATACGGACATTAACGGTCCAGATCCTCCTGATGATCAAGCTCCTCCACCCCCACCAGACAATACTCAAGGTAATGGATTGCCTTCTGGGAGTCAAACAAGTCCGCCACCTTCGCAGCCATCATCCAGCAACGCGCCAGTGAACCCGCATTCATCCGACCGAGAACAGCGCGGTCATCGGATACGGTATCATGGAGGGGGCGCTTTTTGCGTCAAATGTGGCAAATGCACATCGCGCTTGGAACATCTCAATCTGCGTATTCTCAAAAACAAATGTCCATTTCCGAATCTTCCACCCGGCGCTTGGATGGACACTCCTGGTAAGATCAATGCCAAAGCTCGTTTGGACAAGTTGGAGCGAGATATGAACACCAAGTACAACATCCCAAAACACAGTTTGGTTTGGAACCGAAAGCTTGGAAAGGAGCCAAAAGACGAAGACTCATACGGTAAGCTTTGGTGCCGTTTGTGTGGTCGCACGTTTGCGTGGCGCTACAGACACAACAACCTTCCCAAGACTGTATGTCGACCTCTCGACAACAAGCCTAGCCCACCCGAATGGGTCACAGCTATGACTGCTGCCGAAGTAAGCCAAGACATGACTATGCATGGCCTTTCATTTTCTACCGAGTTTGCACGTGCACGCCAGGGTATTGGATAAGAGACGTCATCCATGAGCAGATGTACGGAAGTTCATCTGTTCAGGCACGTCCCTACTACTTTGTCGATCTTGCAGGCTTCACCATCGTCGGTGAGATATACAATGCCGTCCCCTTTCTTCCCCGTACTCCAATGTTCAATCTCCTCGGGAGCCAACTTCTTTTCCTTCAAGCTCTTGATAATCTCTCCAGGTTCTTCGATGTCTCCTTCGGGGATGAGTCTACCGGGTGGACCGACTTCGCGGGGCGATCGTCGATCTTTTCCAGTGACCTTTGGTTCAGAAGGAGGCGGTGCTGCACGTAGACCTAGTTCTTCGTCTAGTTCTTCGAGTCTTTTGTCTCCTATAGCATCAATAGCTTCATGCTCTGCTGACTTGAAGACTTCGCCGGACGGCTCCGTCTCTATGTCAGATGGATCTATGTCCTGTAAGTCGGGATCTTCTCCGGGATCCGGTGGAGGAAGAAGACCATCTTGATCGTCATCATCCCCGTTGCCACCATTTCCTCCAGGTGGACCGTCATCCCCGTCATCGACGTCTTTTATCTCCTTGCCAGCAAGGTCAACGTTGTCCCTTAGTCCCTCAATGGTTGAGTTCATCCTCTCGTACTCGGCTTTCAGGGGAAACGTTATCTCCTCTGGGAAGTAGATAACTTCTGTCTCGTACGGTCTCATCAACTTCCTGGGAACAGATGCGTCCATTGACAAGTTCGCATTGTCAAATTCCTTCATGTCCCACACGCGATACTTCTTGGACCATCCTTGACCAGCAGTGATGATGTATCCGGCGAAAATGCCTGGGATCCCCTTTGGATCGAACTTGTTGCCATATGTCTTCGGCCTTGTATCCGTAGGCTTGATGAAGACTTTGGCCCCAAAGGGTATGGCTTTTCCCTCGAAGTCCTTTCCAGTCATACGTTTCCATGCTGAATCACCATCGCCCTCCACGTCTTCGATGTTGAGGTTCTGCATCACGCAATTCAACGCAAAAGACCAGTATTGGGCAGGTAATCCGGCGTGTAGCATGGATGCTGCGACTGCGTTGATCACTTCTTGATTTGACCGTTCAGCGAGTGAATTATTACTGGGTTTCCCTGGAAGGGAATGATCTATCACGATCTTCAACTGCGCCATAGCTGAATCGAACTCTGGTGCTTCATCACTGTACGCCATATGAATCTTGCGTCTTCCCATAAGGCGTCTGATGGCCATGACGACTTCGTCAGTGCTCCTTGAAGCCGTAGGAATCGCTGCGATCATTTTGGTGGCGATGTCTCTGATGACTAGAACTTCACGTGCTCCATCATCGAGTCCGATGCCTGCTTCGGCGGCCTTGCGCATATCAAGGAAGTCGAACGTCACAAGATCTCCCCAGTGTTTGATCACACGTTTAAACGCACCTCGTTGTGTCCGTAAGTGCTTCATCTTCGCGCGTATGCACGATTCGCAATATGGGTTGCGGTAGCGATGAGTACACAGATGTGCCAACGTCTTAGCTTCGGCTTTCAGTGTTCCGACTCTGGCCTTGCGGCTCGGCGCACCGTCGCCTTCCACATCAATGATCACCTCATCGTCACCGTCCAATGGAATTTCACCCACTCCTGTTCCTTCGTCGTCGTCCGGAGGTCGTCCGGCCTCGGACTCTGGCACTTCTTCTATAGGAGGTTCTTGGGGTTCAGGATCAGGAGGCCGTTCATGATCGTCACCTTCTTCTTCTGCTTCAACCTCGCTTGGTGCAGCTTCAGCGGCAGCTGCGACACCGACGTCAACGTTGCCCGCTGTTAGCGCACCCTTGAAGATTCCGGTGATCGCTTTGGCCTCCGGATCATCATGAACCAATGACTTAGAACTCCCGGCACGAACGTACGGGATGTCACCGTTCACGAACAGAGATATTCTCTTGCCCTGCGGGTTGATCATGAATGGTTCCCTTCCGGGTGGCCACACAAACCCGTAGTTAAAGTTCATACATCTCTTGCCAATGGAAAGCACCGATGGTGTGTCGTCCAACACGTAAGCGTTGATCGGTTCCTCGAACGACTCAGTCTGGAAATTCGACACTAGATCGGTATCGGTGATTCCATTTGCTGTCTGAAATGATATGGGCTCTGGAGTCACGAGTGTCTCAAGACTATGCTTCTCGATCTTCTTCTGAGATATGAGGTCGTGGCCACACCCAGTGTCCATGAGAAACTTGATCTTCTTCTTGAGGATGACTGGTTGAACCATGCATTTGCATACACCTTGATTGATGATCCGCTTGTTGTGCGCAGCATCGAGTTCACGCTCAACGATGGAATCCTCACCGTCGTAGAAGGAGACTTCCTCCACCCGAGACGTTCCTGGGATTCGCACGAATGAAACTCGATCTCCACATTGATCATCATCGTCGTCAACCATGTCTCTCATAATCTGTGCCCTCAATCTCGCTTTGTGCTTGGCGAATTCCAAATTCACGGCGCGATCCTCATCGTTAACAAGCGCTTCCATGTCGACGTACTTCACCTTCCGCTCTTTGTCCTTCTTCGATCTTCTAGGACACGAAGAAATGAACTTCACGTCATCGGCGAATGTCACATTACGCTTAATCCCCTTTCGGGTCGACGTAGTCGGTCCCGAGGATTCGTCGTCTGTTGAACAATCCGAATCAGCGTCGCTGTCAACGGATGGGCAATCTGACTCCTCCTCATCTTGTCTTGAAGATCGCTTCCATATCGCCGGAGCTGATGGATTCCACCTTCCGCACAATCTGATGGCGGGTGCCGCAGGGAGCGCCTTGGCCTTGGCATTCGGCTTCGCTGGAGCTGCCTTCGCTTCGGATTTGGCTTTAGCCTTTGCCTTTGGTTCCGGAGCTGGGGTAGCTGCTGCCTCATGCTTGAAAGGACAATTCTCCCTTGAACACGAGCCTGTGTTCTTGAACGAGTAGCATATCCTGTTTCCTCCTCCTCCAGATGGACTTGGAGTTCTCGTCCTCGGCGTAAAGGGTCGCTCTGGAGTCTTCTTCGAGTGACTGAATGGGCACCTATCACCATTTCGACACCCTGCATCTGTGAAATGGAACTTGCAGCGGATTTGCTTCTTGCTCTTGTCACCTCTGTTGTCCGCTGACTCACTCCTCGTCTTCTTCTTGGGTTTTGGCTTGGTTTTCGCATGACTCTTCGCTTTGCTTTGAGGTAGTACAGGTGTAGCCTTATCCGGCTTGGTCGGCGAAGCCTTGACCTTTGCGGATGGAGCTGCGTTAGGCGTTTGTTTCTCAGGTACCTTGGCCGGTGCAGCAAGCAAATCCTTGCCCTCAAGCATCTGGCGCAAGCCAATTTGGGTCTGAGTGAGATTTGATTGTTCTCGTCTCCGCATGATGGTACGGTCGATGATCTTCATCAGATTGTCGTACGATCGGTCTTCATGATTGTAGGGCCAGTGTTCGTAGTGCATGCCCAACTCCATCTTCATTGCGGGCGAGTCCTTGATCTTGCTGTACAAGCAATCACGGAGAGCTGTTTTGGATGGTATGTCTTCTGGCCTCATCCGTCCCAGAACTTCCAACCACGTCTGTTTGAACGTATGAAGCTTGTTGTCGCCTTGGTACTGGAGCTTCACCAGATACTCGAGAGTGATGATCATGTCGAGACGATCATGCGTTCGAAAGCTTTCATACATCATCGCAATGATTTGTCGTCCTTTGATGATCTTCCCTTCGGGCCTGCTGATGTAATCGTTGGCCTTCCGGTTCACCTCCAGGCACAGGTCAGCAGATTTGTCACCACCAGCACGTAGCATTGCGACCATTGCGATCCCCAATTTGACGTCTACGCTCTTAAACTTCTTGTGTCCTGAATCATTCAGTGCTTCGACATCAGGGAATGGGTTGAATGCTGGTGCCAGCCATAACATCCAGTCCTCATGATTTGGATCGGCTGATGCTCCTAAGACATTCGCCGTGCATACGGATCGCCAGTTGTTGAGGTGAGTGAGAGTAGGCCATGGAGGTACGGTCACTTTGTCGGCCTCCCTCCTGGAAATCCTCACTTCCGTGACTTCAGGATCTGCATCTCCATCAGGATCACGCGCATGAGATCCAGGATCCGATTCAGGTTTGCCTCCACCGCTTTTCTTCTTATCATCATCATCGTCAGGCGGGTCAGGAGGGTCATACCCCGTGCCGGTTCCTTCATCGTGCTCTCCATCTTCGTTCTCGTCGCCAGCCTCGTCACCGTCATCGTCTCCATTATCCTCCTGAATAGTTTCAGCGAATAACTTCCACTCATCACGATCAGCTCTGAGACGTTGTTCGGCTTTCTGGGCCTTGAGTACTTCGCTTCGCAGATCGGCAATCTTCTCCTCGTACCGTTCCGCGACCTCTTTCTCGAGCTGACGTCTCCTTGCTTCATGAATGGAATCGTCATAGGCAATAGGGGGACCGATGAGGTCGTTGCCCTTCGTAGATGCGGTGATACCGTCGACACCAACAGGTCTTGAGGAGCTGGCAGATGCTGTGGACTTCGATCCCAACATCCCGCGATCCTCCAAGAGTTCTCGTAGCTGTCGATCACGCACGGCTGCCGCATCACTTTTCCCATGAAATCCGCTTGGTATGCCGAACAAAGTGGCTGCACTAGGCGTGGAACGCGCAAGTGCTGGGCTGCTAATACCTGGCACGTAGTGCTCGGGCATTGCATCCGCCACGATTGGCATTGAATTGCGGCCAGTGAAGAAGTTTCCACCGCTGAATGGAATTCCATCCATCACAAGGTTCTTGTCCGTGTCCGATTCCGAGAATGCTAACTTCTCTTTGGCGACTGGACTAACTTGACTTGGGGACCGTATTTCAGGGGATCGTACCTCACCTCCTACGGAAAATGCAGGCACTACTTCCTTTCCTACGTGCTCCCAGCCAGACTCAGTAGTCCTCGAAGACATGGGCATGCTTGAAGGCCGTGTCGCTCCTCCATAGTTGGAGTCCCGCGCTGCCTCCAATTCGCTGCGTGTCCTCGCTTGAAGATCTTCTTGTGCTTTGAGCGTTTTCCTGAGTTCACTCAGCTCGTCGTGCAAGGTAGGCAATGATCGCCTTGCATGATCTTCATTCTGATGAAGTCGGTCCTCTGCATCTTGCATCCTCTTCACAGCCATTTTGCGGTACTCTTCCTCTTCACCAAGACGTTCGCGGAGCCGAAATCGTTCTTGATCAATGGCTGCGCTGTTTCCAGCTAGCCCTTGGATCTCGTTCACGGCCCGCAACTCCTGGTTCTTGACCAAGTGGAATCGTTCCTGCATTGCTTGTAAGGCTTGTTCCGAACTTGCTGTGTTTGACCGGAGGACCAAGTTCTCTCTGGCGTGTTCATGAAGTTCATGAGTCAGACGCTCATACTCACGTGCCATAAGCTCCCCATCGCCTTGCGCTCTTGCCTCCAACTGCACAAAGTTAGTGGCTGCCTCCGTGCGGAACACGTGTAGCTGTTGAGCTAACTCCTCGGCAACGGCATGTGCTTGACGTTGTTGAGCAGAGTTCTGTTCATCCATGCGAAACAAAGCTGTTTCATAGTCTCGCTTCATCTCCTGATTGACATTGTTGATGTGCCTCATGGCTAAGCATGCATGGTCACGTTGTCGTTCCAATTCTTCCATGCGAATTCCAGATCCTTCATCTTCTTGTTGCATCTCCTTGATCTTGTCCATCAGGGTCTGAACAACTCCTTCGTATTCTTGCATCTGACTGCGATAGTACATCTGCTGAGCAAGGTTAGATGCTTCGAGCTGTTGCGAAATCGTCAGTTCCTGATAGGCATTCGGACCATCGGCTATGGCTGGCGTGGTCACCGATGACGCATCGCCACGTGCTGGGATAGTGTCCAGAGTCATATCCAGATCGTCAGCATCACGTGGTTGATTGGTAACCATCCGATTCCAAGTCATGGACTTGTCACGCCCACGAGTAGCCGAAGTCCTCGATCGTGCTGAAGAGCTTCTCGAAGATGATGGTCTTGACGTCTTTTCCAAGGTCTTGACTCCTTTGTCCTTGGCCCTGGACGTAGTCCGAGGTGCCTGAAAACCAGACGCTTCGGCCCGTCGTTCTGGAGCCTTGCCCGTCCTCGAACCTGTGGAT
>CAJNDT010003419.1:0-23060 GCA_905221615.1 Symbiodinium sp. CCMP2592
GGGCGCCTTTCTGCGCAGTCTCAAAAAACTGCGCTGGCGAACCCTAAACCCTAAACCCTAAACCCTAAACCCTAAACCCTAAACCCTAAAACCCTAAACCCTAAACCCTAAACCCTAAACCCTAAACCCTAAACCCTAAATTTTAGACGGCTTGCGCCGAAGGTGCGCCAGCGCAGCTTCTGGTTTAATGTTCAGCAGGTACGCAGGATTTAAGGCAAGCAACGGTCGACCATAGGGCAGTTTAAGTAAATTGACAAGTTTTTTCTAAGTGCAACTGAACGGTTTAAGTAAATTGAAATGACCCAAGCAACACACCCAACCCTAAACCTTTAAACCTTTAACCCTAAAACCCTAAACCCTCACTTCCATTTACTTAAACCGGCTCATCACTTCCATTTACTTAAACCCTCCTTCGGGGGCCCCGGCCCTGGCTGCGGGAAGGTGCCCGGCCCCGGGCCCTGGCTGTGGGAAGGTGCGGGCCCTCTGCGCCCTGGCTGTGGGAAGGTGCCCGGTGCCCCGCCGGGCCCTGGCTGTGGGAAGGTGCCCCGGCCCCCGGGCTCTGGCTGTGGGAAGGGGCCGGCCCTGGCTGAAAGTGGTGGGGGAAGGCGCCCCGCCTCCGGGCGTTGCTGTGGGAAGGTGCCCCCCGGAAGGTGCCCCGGCCCCGGGCCCTGGCTGTGGGAAGGTGCCCCGGCCCCGGGCAACAAACCCCAGCAAACCCTCAACAATAAGAAAGCCTCAATTTAGTCTAGCCCGAACCAACAGAGAGCAATCGCGGAGCAGACAACGGGGCAGACGACGAGTTTGAAGGCTGATGCAACGGCCCACTAAAAGCAGTGAAACCACAAGCACCCCAAACCCAGCAAACCCATAACACTCAGAAAGCCTCAAATTTAGTTCTAAGCCCGAACCAAACAGAGGCAAACTCGGACGCAGGACCCCCCCCCCCCCCAAACGGGCAGACGACGAGTTTGAAGGCTTATGCAACGGCCCACTAAAAGCAGTGAAACCACAAGCACCACCAAAACCCGGCAATCCCTCAACAATAAGAAAGCCTCAATTTAGTCTAGCCCGAACCAACAGAGAGCAATCGCGGAGCAGACAACGGGGCAGACGACGAGTTTGAAGGCATAAGGAACGGCCCCCTCAAAGCAGTAAAACCACAAGCGCCCCCAAAGCCCAGCACTCCCTCAACAATAAGAAAGCCTCAATCTTGTCTAGCCCGAACCAACAGAGAGCAATCGCGGAGCAGACAACGGGGCAGACGACGAGCTTGAAGGCTTATGCAACGGCCCACTAAAAGCAGTGAAACCACAAGCACCCCCAAACCCCGGCAATCCTTCAACACTAACAAAGCCTCAATTTAGTCTAGCCCCAACCAACAGAGAGCAATCGCGGAGCAGACGACAACTTTTAAGGCTTAAGCAACGGCCCCCTCAAAGCAGTGAAACCACAAGACCCACCAAGACCCGGCAATCTCTTAACACTCACAGTGCTCTAAACCTAACTTAACCCGAACAAACAGAAAACATTCGAGAGGCAGACGCAACACTTTATGACCTAAGGACCAGCCCCCCTAAAGCAGAGCAAGCGTTCGTGGGAGATGCTCGGGGCGCCTGTGAGCGCAGTCAACATGGACCCCCTTAAGGCAGAGAAAGCATTCGGGTGAGATGCTCGCACTCGGAACCCTCCGCCTCCGAGCCCCAACCCACCTCGCACCCCTGAAACTTCGCGAGGGGGGACCCGGCCGCGCCAGAAAAAGTTCAAAGGTTTCGATCCCCAACCCGGAAAAAGTGCCGGAAAACATGATTGTCAAAAACCGCCGTTTCTACCAAACCCCAGCAAACCCATAACAATAAGAAAGACTCAATTTAGTCTAGCCCGCACCAACAGAGAGCAATCGCAGTGCAGACAAGGAGTTTTAAGGCTTAAGCAACAAGCCCCTTAAAAGAAAGGGATGCAGCTGCTGGCTTCGCGTGAGATGCTCGGGGCGCCTTTTAGCGCAGTCTCAAAAAACTGCTTCAGAGCCTCCAAGAGGGTGTTGCTGCTCTCTCAGAGGGGATCCAGAAACACTCCAGCGCCCTTAAGAGTTTAGAGTCTTAGTCTTGGCCACTGAGCCAAACTGGCTCAGAAATTGAGGGTTCCAAGACCATTAGTATTGGTAAGTATTAGTGGCCCCAGCCCAGCCCCAGCACCAGCCCCCCCAGCCCCAGCCCCAGCCCCACCCCTGCCCTGCCCTGCCCCGGCCCCGCGCCCTGGCTGTGGGAAGGTACCCCGGCCCCGGACCCTGGCTGTGGGAAGATGCCCCGGCCCCGGGCAACAAACCCCAGCAAACCCTCAACAATAAGAAAGCCTCAATTTAGTCTAGCCCGAACCAACAGAGCGCAATCGCGGAGCAGACAACGGGGCAGACGACGAGTTTGAAGGCTTATGCAACGGCCCACTAAAAGCAGTGAAACCACAAGCACCCCCAAACCCCGGCAAACCCTCAACAATAAGAAAGCCTCAATCTAGTCTAGCCCGAACCAACAGAGAGCAATCGCGGAGCAGACGACAACTTTTAAGACTTAAGCAACGGCCCCCTTAAAGCAGTGAAACCACAAGAACCACCAAGACCCGGCAATCTCTTAACACTCACAGGGCTCTAAACCTAACTTAACCCGAACAAACAGAAAACATTCGAGAGGCAGACGCAAAACTTTAGGACCTAAGGACCAGCCCCCCTAAAGCAGAGCAAGCGTTCGTGGGAGATGCTCGGGGCGCCTGTGAGCGCGCCACATGGACCCCCTTAAGGCAGAGAAAGCCTTCGGGTGAGATGCTCGCACTCGGACCCCTCCGCCTCCGAGCCCCAACCCACCTCGCACCCCTGAAACTTCGCGAGGGGGGACCCGACCACGCCAGAAAAGTTTGAAAGGTTTCGAGACCCAACCCGGAAAAAGTGCCGGAAAACATAATTGTCAAAAACTCCCTTTTTTACCAAACCCCAGCAAACCCATAACAATAAGAAGGACTCAATTTAGTCTAGCCCGCACCAACAAAGAACAATCGCAGTGCAGACAACGAGTTTTAAGGCTTAAGAAGCAGCCCCTTAAAAGAAAGGGATGCAGCTGCTGGCTTCGCGTGAGATGCTCCCGGCCCCGGGAACTGGCTGTGGGAAGGTGCCCCGGCCCCGGGCAACAAACCCCAGCACTCCCTCAACAATAAGAAAGCCTCAATCTAGTCTAGCCCGAACCAACAGAGAGCAATCGCGGAGCAGACAACGGGGCAGACGACGAGCTTGAAGGCTCATGCAACGGCCCACTAAAAGCAGTGAAACCACAAGCACCCCCAAACCCCAGCAATCCCTCAACACTAACAAAGCCTCAATGTAGTCTAGCCCCAACCAACAGAGAGCAATCGCGGAGCAGACGACAACTTTTAAGGCTTAAGCAACGGCCCCCTCAAAGCAGTGAAACCACAAGAACCACCAAGACCCGGCAATCCTTTTACACTCACAGGGCTCTAAACCTAACTTAACCCGAACAAACAGAAAACATTCGAGAGGCAGACGCAACACTTTAGGACCTAAGGACCAGCCCCCCTAAAGCAGAGCAAGCCTTCGTGGGAGATGCTCGGGGCGCCTGTGAGCGCAGTCCACATGGACCCCCTTAAGGCAGAGAAAGCCTTCGGGTGAGATGCTCGCACTCGGACCCCTCCGCCTCCGAGCCCCAACCCACCTCGCACCCCTGAAACTTCGCGAGGGGGGACCCGGCCGCGCCAGAAAAAGTTCAAAGGTTTCGATCCCCAACCCGGAAAAAGTGCCGAAAAACACGATTGTCAGAAACGGGCTTTTTTACCAAACCCCAGCAAACCCATAACAATCAGAAAGACTCAATTTAGTCTAGCCCGAACCAACAGAGAGCAATCGCAGTGCAGACAAGGAGTTTTAAGGCTTAAGCAACAAGCCCCTTAAAAGAAAGGGATGCAGCTGCTGGCTTCGCGTGAGATGCTTGGGGCGCCTTTTAGCGCAGTCTCAAAAAACTGCGCTGGCGAACCCTAAACCCTAAACCCTAAACCCCTAAACCCTAAACCCTAAATTTTAGACGGCTTGCGCCGAAGGTGCGCCAGCGCAGCTTCTGGTTTGATGCCCAGCAGGTACGCAGGATTTAAGGCAAGCAACGGTCGACCATAGGGCAGTTTAAGTAAATTGACAAGTTTTTTCTAAGTGCAACTGAACGGTTTAAGTAAATTGAAATGACCCAAGCAACACACCCGTGATTGCCACCTGTTGGCAATCTATACCCCCCACAATCTAGACCCCCTAAGATTGCCACCTGCCGGCAATCCATCAGGCCTGGCAAGTGGCGGCTAAGCACCAAAAACGCAGAGGCTCTTTCAACCCCAAACCCTAAACCCCTAACCCCGAAAACCCTGATTCTCACTTCAAGGCCTGGATCGTCACTTCGGGTTGTCAAAACGTGGCCTGGCCGCCACGATGGCCGCCCGATGAGGATGGGTGCGTGCGAGACGCTTGGAGCGCCTGCTGGCACAGTCCAAGTGGTCCCCCTTCAAGCAGAAAAAACCTCAGGGTGAGATGCTCGCACTCGAACCCCTCCGCCTCTGAGCCCCAACCCACCTCGCACCCCTGACACGTCGCAAGGGGGGGCCCTCCCACGCCAGAAAAATCTCCCGAACCTAGGCAGAAACGCCCCCGAGAACCTTGACCTTCTTTCAAACAACAAAGACACCAAAACCGCAGCAATCCCTAAACACTACCAAAGCTTCAACCAAGAGCAGCCCGAGCAAACAGGGAGCACTCGTAGGGCCGACGACGAGTTCGAAGGCATAAGGAACGGCCCCCTCAAAGCAGTAAAACCACAAGCACCCCCAAAGCCCAGCAATCCCTCAACAATAAGAAAGCATCAATCTAGTCTAGCCCGAACCAACAGAGAGCAATCGCGGAGCAGACAACGGGGCAGACGACGAGCTTGAAGGCTCATGCAACGGCCCACTAAAAGCAGTGAAACCACAAGCACCCCCAAACCCCAGCAATCCCTCAACACTAACAAAGCCTCAATTTAGTCTAGCCCCAACCAACAGAGAGCAATCGCGGAGCAGACGACAACTTTTAAGGCTTAAGCAACGGCCCCCTCAAAGAAGTGAAACCACAAGAACCACCAAGACCCGGCAATCTCTTAACACTCACAGTGCTCTAAACCTAACTTAACCCGAACAAACAGAAAACATTCGAGAGGCAGACGCAACACTTTAGGACCTAAGGACCAGCCCCCCTAAAGCAGAGCAAGCGTTCGTGGGAGATGCTCGGGGCGCCTGTGAGCGCAGTCAACATGGACCCCCTTAAGGCAGAGAAAGCCTTCGGGTGAGATGCTCGCACTCGGACCCCTCCGCCTCCGAGCCCCAACCCACCTCGCACCCCTGAAACTTCGCGAGGGGGGACCCGGCCGCGCCAGAAAAAGTTCAAAGGTTTCGATCCCCAACCCGGAAAAAGTGCCGAAAAACACGATTGTCAGAAACGGGTTTTTTTACCAAACCCCAGCAAACCCATAACAATCAGAAAGACTCAATTTAGTCTAGCCCGAACCAACAGAGAGCAATCGCAGTGCAGACAAGGAGTTTTAAGGCTTAAGAACCAGCCCCTTAAAAGAAAGGGATGCAGCTGCTGGCTTCGCGTGAGATGCTTAGGGCGCCTGTTAGCGCAGTCTCAAAAAACTGCGCTGGCGAACCCTAAACCCTAAACCCTAAACCCTAAACCCTTTAGACGGCTTGCGCCGAAGGTGCGCCAGCGCAGCTTCTGGTTTGATGTTCAGCAGGTACGCAGGATTTAAGGCAAGCAACGGTCGACCATAGGGCAGTTTAAGTAAATTGACAAGTTTTTTCTAAGTGCAACTGAACGGTTTAAGTAAATTGAAATGACCCAAGCAACACACCCAACCCTAAACCTTTAACCCTAAACCCTAAACCCGAAAACCCTAAATCCTAAACCCGAAAACCCTAAACCCTAACCCTAAACCCGAAAACCCTAAATCCTAAACCCGAAAACCCTAAACCCTAACCCTAAACCCGAAAACCCTCAAACCCTTAACCCGAAAAGCCTTAGCGTCCGCAAGGGTTGGTTTCAGTAAATTGAAAGAGTTGCCCCCCCCTGTTGGCAATCTGTACCCCCCTAAGATTACCACCTGCTGACAATCTAAATCCACTGTGATTGCTACGTGTTGGCAATCTGTACTCCCTTAAGGTTCCCACCTGTTGGCAATCTGTACCACCCTAAGATTGCCACCTGCTGACAATCTAGATCGCCGATGATTGCCACCCGTTGGCAATCTATACCCCCCCCCTTAAGATTGCCACCTGCTGACAATCTAGATCTCCTGTGATTGCCACCTGTTGGCAATCTATACCCCCTTCCCCCCCCCATACGATTGCCACCTTCTGACAATCTAGACCCCCTAAGATTGCCACCTGCCGGCAATCCATCAGGCCTGGTAAGTGGCTGACACCGGGCCAGCTGCATCAAGGACTCCATGGCCTAACGGCCAAGGCGCTCCGGTCGAATCTCTGTGCGGGAATCCCGGAGAGATGGGTGGTTCGATTCCCCCTGGAGTCACTTCCCCCTTGCCACCTGTTGGCAATCTGTACCCCCCTAAGATTGCCACCTGTTGGCAATCTGTACCCCCCCTAAGATTACCACCTGCTGACAATCTAAATCCACTGTGATTGCTACGTGTTGGCAATCTGTACTCCCTTAAGGTTCCCACCTGTTGGCAATCTGTACCACCCTTAGATTGCCACCTGCTGACAATCTAGATCGCCGATGATTGCCACCCGTTGGCAATCTATACCCCCCCCCCTTAAGATTGCCACCTGCTGACAATCTAGATCTCCTGTGATTGCCACCTGTTGGCAATCTATACCCCCCCCCTACGATTGCCGCCTTCTGACAATCTAGACCCCCTAAGATTGCCACCTGCCGGCAATCCATCAGGCCTGGCAAGTGGCGGCTAAGCACCAAAAACGCAGAGGCTCTTTCAACCCCAAACCCTAAACCCCTAACCCCGAAAACCCTGATTCTCACTTCAAGGCCTGGATCGTCACTTCGGGTTGTCAAAACGTGGCCTGGCCGCCACGATGGCCGCCCGATGAGGATGGGTGCGTGCGAGACGCTTGGAGCGCCTGCTGGCACAGTCCAAGTGGTCCCCCTTCAAGCAGAAAAAACCTCAGGGTGAGATGCTCGCACTCGAACCCCTCCGCCTCTGAGCCCCAACCCACCTCGCACCCCTGACACGTCGCAAGGGGGGGCCCTCCCACGCCAGAAAAATCTCCCGAACCTAGGCAGAAACGCCCCCGAGAACCTTGACCTTCTTTCAAACAACAAAGACACCAAAACCGCAGCAATCCCTAAACACTACCAAAGCTTCAACCAAGAGCAGCCCGAGCAAACAGGGAGCACTCGTAGGGCCGACGACGAGTTCGAAGGCATAAGGAACGGCCCCCTCAAAGCAGTAAAACCACAAGCGCCCCCAAAGCCCAGCAATCCCTCAACAATAAGAAAGCATCAATCTAGTCTAGCCCGAACCAACAGAGAGCAATCGCGGAGCAGACAACGGGGCAGACGACGAGCTTGAAGGCTCATGCAACGGCCCACTAAAAGCAGTGAAACCACAAGCACCCCCAAACCCCAGCAATCCCTCAACACTAACAAAGCCTCAATTTAGTCTAGCCCCAACCAACAGAGAGCAATCGCGGAGCAGACGACAACTTTTAAGGCTTAAGCAACGGCCCCCTCAAAGCAGTGAAACCACAAGAACCACCAAGACCCGGCAATCTCTTAACACTCACAGTGCTCTAAACCTAACTTAACCCGAACAAACAGAAAACATTCGAGAGGCAGACGCAACACTTTAGGACCTAAGGACCAGCCCCCCTAAAGCAGAGCAAGCGTTCGTGGGAGATGCTCGGGGCGCCTGTGAGCGCAGTCAACATGGACCCCCTTAAGGCAGAGAAAGCCTTCGGGTGAGATGCTCGCACTCGGAACCCTCCGCCTCCGAGCCCCAACCCACCTCGCACCCCTGAAACTTCGCGAGGGGGGTCCCGGCCGCGCCAGAAAAAGTTCAAAGGTTTCGATCCCCAACCCGGAAAAAGTGCCGAAAAACACGATTGTCAGAAACGGGCTTTTTTACCAAACCCCAGCAAACCCATAACAATCAGAAAGACTCAATTTAGTCTAGCCCGCACCAACAGAGAGCAATCGCAGTGCAGACAAGGAGTTTTAAGGCTTAAGGACCAGCCTCCTTAAAAGAAAGGGATGCAGCTGCTGGCTTCGCGTGAGATGCTTGGGGCGCCTGTTAGCGCAGTCTCAAAAAACTGCGCTGGCGAACCCTAAACCCTAAACCCTAAACCCTAAACCCTAAACCCTAAACCCTAAACCCTAAATTTAGACGGCCAAGGCCGAAGATGCGCCAGCGCAGGTTGTTGTTTTACGAGCAGTTCAGTTTAAGTAAATTGGTAAGTTTCTCAAAAAGCAGTTTAAGCAAAATGCAACAAGAGCCCGAACGGAGGTTTAAGTAAATTGACGGCACCGAGGCAAAGCAAAAGGAAGCAGAGCAGAGCAAGGCAGGGTTGCAGAGCTAAAACGCCCAATTTGGGTGCTTGGAGAGGAAAAAAACGTTGAAAAGCTAGGGGTAAGAAAAACCCAATTTGGGGGCTTGGAGCAGGTCTGGAAAAGGCAAAAAAGCTAAAGTTGGGCTTGGAGGGGGTCTGGATAAAGCCAAAAATCCCAATCTGGTGGCTTGGAGAAGGTTTGGAAAAGGCCCAACAGCCCAATTTGGTGGCTTGGAGGGGGTCTGGAAAATGCTAAAAAGCACAATTTGGGCCTTTGGAGGGGGTCTGGAGAAAGGCAAAAAACTTGATTTGGGGGCTTGGAGGGGGACTGGAAAAGGCAAAAAAAAACCCACTTTGGGGGCTTGGAAGGGGTCTGGAAAAGGCCAAAAAAGCACAATTTGGGCTTTTGGAGGGGGTCTGGAGGAAGGCCAAAAAACCCGATTTGGGGGCTTGGAGGGGGTCTGGAAAAGGCAAAAAAAATAATTTGGGGGCTTGGAGGGGGTTTGGAAACAGGCAAAAAGCGCAATTTGGGCTTTTGGAGGTGGTTTGGAGAAAAGCAAAAAAACTTGATTTGGGGGCTTGGAGGGGGTCTGGAAAAGACAAAAGAAGCATAATTTGGGGGCTTGGCGGGGGTCTGGAAAAGGCAAAAAAAGCCTTGGAGGGGGTCTGAAGAAAAGCCAAAAGCCCCAATTTTGTGGTTTGGAAGGGGCTTGGGGTTTGGAAGGGGCTTGGAAAAAGCAAAAGCAACACAATTTGGTGACTTGGAGGGGGTTTGGAAAATGCCAAAAAGCACAATTTGGGCCTTTGGAGGGGGTCTGGAGAAAGGCAAAAAACCAGATTTGGGAGCTTGGAGGGGCACTGGAAAAGGCAAAAAAAAACCCACTTTGGGGGCTTGGAAGGGGTCTGGAAAAGGCCAAAAAGCACAATTTGGGCTTTTGGAGGGGGTGTGGAAGAGGTGGGAAGAGGCCAGGAGGCAGAAGAAGCCGGGAAGAGGCCAAGAAGAGGCCAGGCCGGAAGAGGCCAGGAACAGACCGGGAAGAAGCCAGGAACGCAGAGGGCACGGCAAACACTAAAACGGAAAATAGAATTACAACTTTCGCGATTTGCGCCGATCTTTTGCGATTTGCGCCGACCCCTAGGGAAGAGAAATTGCTTCAAAGTGCTAAAAAGCGGAATTGCTCAGGGCGCCAGCAGCTGCGCTGGCGAACCCTAAACCCTAAACCCTAAATTTTAGACGGCTTGCGCCGAAGGTGCGCCAGCGCAGCTTCTGGTTTTATGTTCAGCAGGTACGCAGGATTTAAGGCAAGCAACCGTAAGGTGACCCCCGCGAGGGTTTAAGTGAATTGAAGGGTTCAACCCCCCGCGCGGGTTTAAGTAAATTGAACTGAGCCCTGGCTGTGCTGCGGAAAGCGGTGGGGAAGGTGCCCCGGCCCCGGGCCCTCCGGCCCCGGGCCCTGCCCCCGGGCCCTGGCTGTGGGAAGGTGCAGCAGCCAGGGGCCCTGGCTGTGGGAAGGTGCCCCGGCCCCTTACCTGCGGGGGAAGGTGCCCCGGCCCCGGGCCCTCCGGCGGGCCCTGGCCGGGCAAGAAACCCCAGCACCCCCAGGCAAGGTCCCCGGCCCCGGGTGGCTGTGGGAAGGTGCCCCGGCCCCGGGCAACAAACCCCAGCAAACCCTCAACAATAAGAAAGCCTCAATTTAGTCTAGCCCGAACCAACAGAGAGCAATCGCGGAGCAGACAACGGGGCAGACGACGAGTTTGAAGGCTTATGCAACGGCCCACTAAAAGCAGTGAAACCACAAACACCCCCAAACCCCGGCAATCCCTCAACAATAAGAAAACTTCAATTTAACCTAGCCCGAACCAACAGAGAGCAATCGCGGAGCAGACGACAACTTTTGAGACTTAAGCAACGGCCCCCTTAAAGCAGTGAAACCACAAGAACCACCAAGACCCGGCAATCTCTTAACACTCACAGGGCTCTAAACCTAACTTAACCCGAACAAACAGAAAACAATCGAGAGGCAGACGCAAAACTTTAGGACTTAAGGACCAGCCCCCCTAAAGCAGAGCAAGCGTTCGTGGGAGATGCTCGGGGTGCCTGTGAGCGCAGTCCACAGCCCCGCCCCCGGGCCCTGGCTGTGGGAAGGTGCCCCGGTTCCGGGCCCTGGCTGTGGGAAGGTGCCCCCGGCCCCGGACCCTGGCTGTGGGAAGGTGCCCCGGCCCCGGGCAACAAACCCCAGCAATCCCTCAACAATAAGAAAGCCTCAATTTAGTCTAGCCCGAACCAACAGAGAGCAATCGCGGAGCAGACAACGGGGCAGACGACGAGCTTGAAGGCTTATGCAACGGCCCACTAAAAGCAGTGAAACCACAAGCACCCCCAAACCCCGGCAATCCCTCAACACTAACAAAGCTTCAATTTAACCTAGCCCGAACCAACAGAGAACAATCGCGGAGCAGACGACAACTTTTAAGGCTTAAGCAACGGCCCCCTCAAAGCAGTGAAACCACAAGAACCACCAAGACCCGGCAATCTCTTAACACTCACAGTGCTCTAAACCTAAATTAACCCGAACAAACAGAAAACATTCGAGAGGCAGACGCAACACTTTAGGACCTAAGGACCAGCCCCCCTAAAGCAGAGCAAGCGTTCGTGGGAGATGCTCGGGGCGCCCGTGAGCGCAGTCAACATGGACCCCCTTAAGGCAGAGAAAGCCTTCGGGTGAGATGCTCGCACTCGGACCCCTCCGCCTTCGAGCCCCAACCCACCTCGCACCCCTGAAACTTCGCGAGGGGGGACCCGGCCACGCCAGAAAAGTTTGAAAGGTTTCGAGACCCAACCCGGAAAAAGTGCCGGAAAACATGATTGTCAAAACCTCCCTTTTTTACCAAACCCCAGCAAACCCATAACAATAAGAAAGACTCAATTTAGTCTAGCCCGCACCAACAAAGAACAATCGCAGTGCAGACAACGAGTTTTAAGGCTTAAGAAGCAGCCCCTTAAAAGAAAGGGATGCAGCTGCTGGCTTCGCGTGAGATGCTTAGGGCGCCTTTCTGCGCAGTCTCAAAAAACTGCGCTGGCGAACAGGAACACAAGGGGGGACCCTCCCACGAAAGAAAAATCTCCCGAGCCTAGGCAGAAACGCCCCCGAGAACCTTGACCTTCTTTCAAACAACAAAGACACCAAAACCGCGGCAACCCCTAAACACTACCAAAGCTTCAACCAAGAGCAGCCCGAGCAAACAGGGAGCACTCGTAGGGCCGACGACGAGTTCGAAGGCATAAGGAACGGCCCCCTCAAAGCAGTAAAACCACAAGCGCCCCCAAAGCCCCGCACTCCCTCAACAATAAGAAAGCCTCAATCTAGTCTAGCCCGAACCAACAGAGAGCAATCGCGGAGCAGACAACGGGGCAGACGACGAGCTTGAAGGCTTATGCAACGGCCCACTAAAAGCAGTGAAACCACAAGCACCCACAAACCCCGGCAATCCCTCAACACTAACAAAGCCTCAATTTAGTCTAGCCCCAACCAACAGAGAGCAATCGCGGAGCAGACGACAACTTTTAAGGCTTAAGCAACGGCCCCCTCAAAGCAGTGAAACCACAAGAACCACCAAGACCCGGCAATCCTTTTACACTCACAGAGCTCTAAACCTAACTTAACCCGAACAAACAGAGCACAATCGCAGGGCACACGCAAAACTTTAGGACCTAAGGACCAGCCCCCCTAAAGCAGAGCAAGCGTTCGTGGGAGATGCTCGGGGCGCCTGTGAGCGCAGTCAACATGGACCCCCTTAAGGCAGAGAAAGCCTTCGGGTGAGCTGCTCGCACTCGGAACCCTCCGCCTCCGAGCCCCAACCCACCTCGCACCCCTGAAACTTCGCGAGGGGGGACCCGGCCGCGCCAGAAAAAGTTCAAAGGTTTCGATCCCCAACCCGGAAAAAGTGCCGAAAAACACGATTGTCAAAAACCGCCGTTTTTACCAAACCCCAGCAAACCCTTAACAATCAGAAAGACTCAATTTAGTCTAGCCCGAACCAACAGAGAGCAATCGCAGTGCAGACAAGGAGTTTTAGGGCTTAAGGCGCAGCCCCCTTAAAAGAAAGGGATGCAGCTGCTGGCTTCGCGTGAGATGCTAAGGGCGCCTGTTAGCGCAGTCTCAAAAAACTGCGCTGGCGAACCCTAAACCCTAAACCCTAAACCCTAAACCCTAAATTTTAGACGGCTTGCGCCGAAGGTGCGCCAGCGCAGCTTCTGGTTTTATGTTCAGCAGGTACGCAGGATTTAAGGCAAGCAACCGTAAGGTGACCCCCGCGAGGGTTTAAGTGAATTGAAGGGTTCAACCCCCCGCGCGGGTTTAAGTAAATTGAACTGAGCCCTGGCTGTGCTGCGGAAAGCGGTGGGGGAAGGTGCCCCGGCCCCGGGCCCTCCGGCCCCGGGCCCTGCCCCCGGGCCCTGGCCGTGGGAAGGTGCAGCAGCCAGGGGCCCTGGCTGTGGGAAGGTGCCCCGGCCCCTTACCTGCGGGGGAAGGTGCCCCGGCCCCGGGCCCTCCGGCGGGCCCTGGCCGGGCAAGAAACCCCAGCACCCCCAGGCAAGGTCCCCGGCCCCGGGTGGCTGTGGGAAGGTGCCCCGGCCCCGGGCAACAAACCCCAGCAAACCCTCAACAATAAGAAAGCCTCAGTTTAGTCTAGCCCGAACCAACAGAGAGCAATCGCGGAGCAGACAACGGGGCAGACGACGAGCTTGAAGGCTTATGCAACGGCCCACTAAAAGCAGTGAAACCACAAACACCCCCAAACCCCGGCAATCCCTCAACAATAAGAAAACTTCAATTTAACCTAGCCCGAACCAACAGAGAGCAATCGCGGAGCAGACGACAACTTATGAGACTTAAGCAACGGCCCCCTTAAAGCAGTGAAACCACAAGAACCACCAAGACCCGGCAATCTCTTAACACTCACAGGGCTCTAAACCTAACTTAACCCGAAAAAACAGAAAACAATCGAGAGGCAGACGCAAAACTTTAGGACTTAAGGACCAGCCCCCCTAAAGCAGAGCAAGCGTTCGTGGGAGATGCTCGGGGTGCCTGTGAGCGCAGTCCACAGCCCCGCCCCCGGGCCCTGGCTGTGGGAAGGTGCCCCGGTTCGGGGCCCTGGCTGTGGGAAGGTGCCCCCGGCCCCGGACCCTGGCTGTGGGAAGGTGCCCCGGCCCCGGGCAACAAACCCCAGCAATCCCTCAACAATAAGAAAGCCTCAATTTAGTCTAGCCCGAACCAACAGAGAGCAATCGCGGAGCAGACAACGGGGCAGACGACGAGTTTGAAGACTTATGCAACGGCCCACTAGAAGCAGTGAAACCACAAGCACCCCCAAACCCCGGCAATCCCTCAACACTAACAAAGCTTCAATTTAACCTAGCCCGAACCAACAGAGAACAATCGCGGAGCAGACGACAACGTTTAAGGCTTAAGCAACGGCCCCCTCAAAGCAGTGAAACCACAAGAACCCTCAAAACCCGGCAAACCTTTTAACACTCACAGTGCTCTAAACCTAACTTGAACCCAACAAACAGAGCACAATCACAGGGCACACGCAAAAGCTGAGGACTTAAACACCAGCCCCCCCAAGCAGAGGAAGCGTTCGTGGGAGATGCTCGGGGCGCCTGTGAGCGCAGTCCACACGGTCCCCCTTCAAGCAGAAAAGGCCTTCGGGTGAGATGCTCGCACTCGGACCCCTCCGCCTCCGAGCCCCAACCCACCTCGCACCCCTGAAACTTCGCGAGGGGGGACCCGGCCACGCCAGAAAAGCCTGAAAGGTTTCGAGACCCAACCCGGAAAAAGTGACGGAAAACACGATTGTCAGAAACGGGCTTTTTTACCAAACCCCAGCAAACCCTTAACATTAAAAAAGACTAAATTTAGTCTAGCCCGAACCAACAGAGAGCAATCGCGGAGCCGACAAGGAGTTTTAGGGCTTAAGCGCCAGCCCCCTTAAAAGAAAGGGATGCAGCTGCTGGCTTCGCGTGAGATGCTTAGGGCGCCTTTCTGCGCAGTCTCAAAAAACTGCGCTGGCGAACAGGAACACAAGGGGGGACCCTCCCACGAAAGAAAAATCTCCCGAGCCTAGGCAGAAACGCCCCCGAGAACCTTGACCTTCTTTCAAACAACAAAGACACCAAAACCGCGGCAATCCCTAAACACTACTAAAGCTTCAACCAAGAGCAGCCCGAGCAAACAGGGAGCACTCGTAGGGCCGACGACGAGTTCGAAGGCATAAGGAACGGCCCCCTCAAAGCAGTAAAACCACAAGAGCCCCCAAAGCCCAGCACTCCCTCAACAATAAGAAAGCCTCAATCTAGTCTAGCCCGAACCAACAGAGAGCAATCGCGGAGCAGACAACGGGGCAGACGACGAGCTTGAAGGCTTATGCAACGGCCCACTAAAAGCAGTGAAACCACAAGCACCCACAAACCCCGGCAATCCCTCAACACTAACAAAGCCTCAATTTAGTCTAGCCCCAACCAACAGAGAGCAATCGCGGAGCAGACGACAACTTTTAAGGCTTAAGCAACGGCCCCCTCAAAGCAGTGAAACCACAAGAACCACCAAGACCCGGCAATCTCTTAACACTCACAATGCTCTAAACCTAACTTAACCCGAACAAACAGAAAACATTCGAGAGGCAGACGCAACACTTTAGGACCTAAGGACCAGCCTCCCTAAAGCAGAGCAAGCGTTCGTGGGAGATGCTCGGGGCGCCTGTGAGCGCAGTCAACATGGACCCCCTTAAGGCAGAGAAAGCCTTCGGGTGAGATGCTCGCGCTCGGACCCCTCCGCCTCCGAGCCCCAACCCACCTCGCACCCCTGAAACTTCGCGAGGGGGGACCCGGCCGCGCCAGAAAAAGTTCAAAGGTTTCGATCCACAACCCGGAAAAAGTGCCGAAAAACACGATTGTCAGAAACGGGCTTTTTTACCAAACCCCAGCAAACCCATAACAATCAGAAAGACTCAATTTAGTCTAGCCCGCACCAACAGAGAGCAATCGCAGTGCAGACAAGGAGTTTTAAGGCTTAAGAACCAGCCTCCTTAAAAGAAAGGGATGCAGCTGCTGGCTTCGCGTGAGATGATTAGGGCGCCTGTTAGCGCAGTCTCAAAAAACTGCGCTGGCGAACCCTAAACCCTAAACCCTAAACCCTAAACCCTAAACCCTAAACCCTAAACCCTAAACCCTAAACCCTAAACCCTAAACCCTAAACCCTAAACCCTAAACCCTAAACCCTAAACCCCTAAACCCTAAACCCTAAACCCTAAACCCTAAATTTAGACGGCTTGCGCCGAAGGTGCGCCAGCGCAGCTTCTGGTTTGATGCCCAGCAGGTACGCAGGATTTAAGGCAAGCAACGGTCGACCACAGGGCAGTTTAAGTAAATTGACCGAGAGCCCAGCAAGCCCTCCGTACTAGTACTACAACTACTACTACCAAGCTGTGGGAAGGTGTTCTGGCCCCGGCCCTGGCTGCGGGAAGGTGCCCCTCCCCGGGCCCTGGCTGTGGGAAGGTGCCCCGGCCCCGGGAAGGTGCCCCGGCCTTGTGGCGGCGGAAAGCGGTGGGGGAAGGTGCCCCGGCCCCGGGCCCTCCGGCCCGGGCCCTGGCTGTGGGAAGGTGCCCCGGCCCCGGGCCCTGGCTGTGGGAAGGTGGTGTCCGGCCCCGGGCCCTGGCTGTGGGAAGGTGCCCCGGCCCCGGGCAACAAACCCCAGCAAACCCTCAACAATAAGAAAGCCTCAATTTAGTCTAGCCCGAACCAACAGAGAGCAATCGCGGAGCAGACAACGGGGCAGACGACGAGCTTGAAGGCTTATGCAACGGCCCACTAAAAGCAGTGAAACCACAAACACCCCCAAACCCCGGCAATCCCTCAACAATAAGAAAACTTCAATTTAACCTAGCCCGAACCAACAGAGAGCAATCGCGGAGCAGACGACAACTTTTGAGACTTAAGCAACGGCCCCCTTAAAGCAGTGAAACCACAAGAACCACCAAGACCCGGCAATCTCTTAACACTCACAGGGCTCTAAACCTAACTTAACCCGAACAAACAGAAAACAATCGAGAGGCAGACGCAAAACTTTAGGACTTAAGGACCAGCCCCCCTAAAGCAGAGCAAGCGTTCGTGGGAGATGCTCGGGGTGCCTGTGAGCGCAGTCCACAGCCCCGCCCCCGGGCCCTGGCTGTGGGAAGGTGCCCCGGCCCCGGGCCCTGGCTGTGGGAAGGTGCCCCGGCCCCGGGCCCTGGCTGTGGGAAGGTGCCCCGACCCCGGGCAACAAACCCCAGCAATCCCTCAACAATAAGAAAGCCTCAATTTAGTCTAGCCCGAACCAACAGAGAGCAATCGCGGAGCAGACAACGGGGCAGACGACGAGCTTGAAGGCTTATGCAACGGCCCACTAAAAGCAGTGAAACCACAAGCACCCCCAAACCCCGGCAATCCCTCAACACTAACAAAGCCTCAATTTAGTCTAGCCCGAACCAACAGAGAGCAATCGCGGAGCAGACGACAACTTTTAAGGCTTAAGCAACGGCCCCCTCAAAGCAGTGAAACCACAAGAACCACCAAGACCCGGCAATCTCTTAACACTCACAGTGCTCTAAACCTAACTTAACCCGAACAAACAGAAAACATTCGAGAGGCAGACGCAACACTTTAGGACCTAAGGACCAGCCCCCCTAAAGCAGAGCAAGCTTCGTGGGAGATGCTCGGGGCGCCTGTGAGCGCAGTCAACATGGACCCCCTTAAGGCAGAGAAAGCCTTCGGGTGAGATGCTCGCACTCGGAACCCTCCGCCTCCGAGCCCCAACCCACCTCGCACCCCTGAAACTTCGCGAGGGGGGACCCGGCCGCGCCAGAAAAAGTTCAAAGGTTTCGATCCCCAACCCGGAAAAAGTGCCGAAAAACACGATTGTCAGAAACGGGCTTTTTTACCAAACCCCAGCAAACCCATAACAATCAGAAAGACTAAATTTAGTCTAGCCCGAACCAACAGAGAGCAATCGCAGTGCAGACAAGGAGTTTTAGGGCTTAAGGCGCAGCCCCCTTAAAAGAAAGGGATGCAGCTGCTGGCTTCGCGTGAGATGCTAAGGGCGCCTGTTAGCGCAGTCTCAAAAAACTGCGCTGGCGAACCCTAAATTTTAGACGGCTTGCGCCGAAGGTGCGCCAGCGCAGCTTCTGGTTTTATGTTCAGCAGGTACGCAGGATTTAAGGCAAGCAACCGTAAGGTGACCCCCGCGAGGGTTTAAGTGAATTGAAGGGTTCAACCCCCCGCGCGGGTTTAAGTAAATTGAACTGAGCCCTGGCTGTGCTGCGGAAAGCGGTGGGGAAGGTGCCCCGGCCCCGGGCCCTCCGGCCCCGGGCCCTGCCCCCGGGCCCTGGCTGTGGGAAGGTGCAGCAGCCAGGGGCCCTGGCTGTGGGAAGGTGCCCCGGCCCCTTACCTGCGGGGGAAGGTGCCCCGGCCCCGGGCCCTCCGGCGGGCCCTGGCCGGGCAAGAAACCCCAGCACCCCCAGGCAAGGTCCCCGGCCCCGGGTGGCTGTGGGAAGGTGCCCCGGCCCCGGGCAACAAACCCCAGCAAACCCTCAACAATAAGAAAGCCTCAATTTAGTCTAGCCCGAACCAACAGAGAGCAATCGCGGAGCAGACAACGGGGCAGACGACGAGCTTGAAGGCTTATGCAACGGCCCACTAAAAGCAGTGAAACCACAAACACCCCCAAACCCCGGCAATCCCTCAACAATAAGAAAACTTCAATTTAACCTAGCCCGAACCAACAGAGAGCAATCGCGGAGCAGACGACAACTTTTGAGACTTAAGCAACGGCCCCCTTAAAGCAGTGAAACCACAAGAACCACCAAGACCCGGCAATCTCTTAACACTCACAGGGCTCTAAACCTAACTTAACCCGAACAAACAGAAAACAATCGAGAGGCAGACGCAAAACTTTAGGACTTAAGGACCAGCCCCCCTAAAGCAGAGCAAGCGTTCGTGGGAGATGCTCGGGGTGCCTGTGAGCGCAGTCCACAGCCCCGCCCCCGGGCCCTGGCTGTGGGAAGGTGCCCCGGCCCCGGGCCCTGGCTGTGGGAAGGTGCCCCGGCCCCGGGCCCTGGCTGTGGGAAGGTGCCCCGACCCCGGGCAACAAACCCCAGCAATCCCTCAACAATAAGAAAGCCTCAATTTAGTCTAGCCCGAACCAACAGAGAGCAATCGCGGAGCAGACAACGGGGCAGACGACGAGCTTGAAGGCTTATGCAACGGCCCACTAAAAGCAGTGAAACCACAAGCACCCCCAAACCCCGGCAATCCCTCAACACTAACAAAGCTTCAATTTAACCTAGCCCGAACCAACAGAGAGCAATCGCGGAGCAGACGACAACTTTTAAGGCTTAAGCAACGGCCCCCTCAAAGCAGTGAAACCACAAGAACCACCAAGACCCGGCAATCTCTTAACACTCACAGTGCTCTAAACCTAACTTAACCCGAACAAACAGAAAACATTCGAGAGGCAGACGCAAAACTTTAGGACCTAAGGACCAGCCCCCCTAAAGCAGAGCAAGCGTTCGTGGGAGATGCTCGGGGCGCCTGTGAGCGCAGTCAACATGGACCCCCTTAAGGCAGAGAAAGCCTTCGGGTGAGATGCTCGCACTCGGACCCCTCCGCCTCCGAGCCCCAACCCACCTCGCACCCCTGAAACTTCGCGAGGGGGGACCCGGCCGCGCCAGAAAAAGTTCAAAGGTTTCGATCCCCAACCCGGAAAAAGTGCCGAAAAACACGATTGTCAGAAACGGGCTTTTTTACCAAACCCCAGCAAACCCTTAACATTAAAAAAGACTCAATTTAGTCTAGCCCGAACCAACAGAGAGCAATCGCGGAGCAGACAAGGAGTTTTAGGGCTTAAGGCGCAGCCCCCTTAAAAGAAAGGGATGCAGCTGCTGGCTTCGCGTGAGATGCTTAGGGCGCCTTTCTGCGCAGTCTCAAAAAACTGCGCTGGCGAACCCTAAACCCTAAACCCTAAACCCTAAACCCTAAACCCTAAACCCTAAACCCTAAACCCTAAACCCTAAACCCTAAATTTTAGACGGCCAAGGCCGAAGATGCGCCAGCGCAGGTTGTTGTTTTACGAGCAGTTCAGTTTAAGTAAATTGGTAAGTTTCTCAAAAAGCAGTTTAAGCAAAATGCAACAAGAGCCCGAACGGAGGTTTAAGTAAATTGACGGCACCGAGGCAAAGCAAAAGGAAGCAGAGCAGAGCAAGGCAGGGTTGCAGAGCTAAAACGCCCAATTTGGGTGCTTGGAGAGGAAAAAAACGTTGAAAAGCTAGGGGTAAGAAAAACCCAATTTGGGGGCTTGGAGCAGGTCTGGAAAAGGCAAAAAAGCTAAATTTGGGCTTGGAGGGGGTCTGGATAAAGCCAAAAATCCCAATTTGGTGGCTTGGAGAAGGTTTGGAAAAAGCCCAACAGCCCAATTTGGTGGCTTGGAGGGGGTCTGGAAAATGCTAAAAAGCACAATTTGGGCCTTTGGAGGGGGTCTGGAGAAAGGCAAAAAACTTGATTTGGGGGCTTGGAGGGGGACTGGAAAAGGCAAAAAAAAACCCACTTTGGGGGCTTGGAAGGGGTCTGGAAAAGGCCAAAAAAGCACAATTTGGGCTTTTGGAGGGGGTCTGGAGGAAGGCCAAAAAACCCGATTTGGGGGCTTGGAGGGGGTCTGGAAAAGGCAAAAAAAATAATTTGGGGGCTTGGAGGGGGTTTGGAAACAGGCAAAAAGCGCAATTTGGGCTTTTGGAGGTGGTTTGGAGAAAAGCAAAAAAACTTGATTTGGGGGCTTGGAGGGGGTCTGGAAAAGACAAAAGAAGCATAATTTGGGGGCTTGGCGGGGGTCTGGAAAAGGCAAAAAAAGCCTTGGAGGGGGTCTGAAGAAAAGCCAAAAGCCCCAATTTTGTGGTTTGGAAGGGGCTTGGGGTTTGGAAGGGGCTTGGAAAAAGCAAAAGCAACACAATTTGGTGACTTGGAGGGGGTTTGGAAAATGCCAAAAAGCACAATTTGGGCCTTTGGAGGGGGTCTGGAGAAAGGCAAAAAACCAGATTTGGGAGCTTGGAGGGGCACTGGAAAAGGCAAAAAAAAACCCACTTTGGGGGCTTGGAAGGGGTCTGGAAAAGGCCAAAAAGCACAATTTGGGCTTTTGGAGGGGGTGTGGAAGAGGTGGGAAGAGGCCAGGAGGCAGAAGAAGCCGGGAAGAGGCCAAGAAGAGGCCAGGCCGGAAGAGGCCAGGAACAGACCGGGAAGAAGCCAGGAACGCAGAGGGCACGGCAAACACTAAAACGGAAAATAGAATTACAACTTTTGCGATTTGCGCCGATCTTTTGCGATTTGCGCCGACCCCTAGGGAAGAGAAATTGCTTCAAAGTGCTAAAAAGCGGAATTGCTCAGGGCGCCAGCAGCTGCGCTGGCGAACCCTAAACCCTAAACCCTAAACCCTAAACCCTAAACCCTAAACCCTAAACCCTAAACCCTAAACCCTAAACCCTAAACCTCTCTACCTATAGTAATTTAAACCCTAATGACTTCGTGGCTCTTGATCAAAACTCGTGGCTCTTGATCAAAACTCGTGGCTCTTGATCAAAACTCGTGGCTCTTGATCAAAACTCGTGGCTCTTGATCAAAACTCTTGGCTCTTGATCAAAACTCGTGGCTCTTGATCAAAACTCGTGGCTCTTGATCAAAACTCGTGGCTCTTGATCAAAACTCGTGGCTCTTGATCAAAACTCGTGGCTCTTGATCAAAACTCGTGGCTCTTGATCAAAACTCGTGGCTTTTGATGTTTTTCCAGTGTTTAGCGGCCTCGGGTTTAGGGCTCCAGTGTTTAGGGGCCTCGGGTTTAGGGCCCCAGTGTTTAGGGGCCTCGGGTTTAGGGCCACGGCCTACGGTTTAGAGGTCCAGTGTTTAGGGGCCTCGGGTTTAGGGCTTTAGGGGCCTCGGGTTTAGGGCCCCAGTGTTTAGGGGCCTCGGGTTTAGGGCCACGGCCCCCAGTGTTTAGCGGCACTCCCTCCCCTCCCCTCTCCTCCCCTCCCCTCCCTCCCCTCCCTCCCCTCCCCTCCCTGCCCCCTCCCCTCCCTACCTTCCCCTCCCCCTCCCTTCCCCTCCCCTCCCCTCCCCTCCCCTCCCCTCCCTCCCCTCCCCTTCCCCGCCGCCCCCCTCCCTTCCTTTCCTTTCCGCTCCTTCCCTTCGCCCTCCCCGCTCCCTTCCTCCCCCTCCCCTCCCCTCCCCTCGCCTCCCCTCCTCCCCTCGCCTCCCCTCGCCTCCCCTCCCCTCCCCTCCCCTACCCCCTTCCCCTCCCCGCCCCTCCCCTCCCCTCCCCTCTCCTCCCCTCCCCTCCCTGGCTTCCAGTGTTTAGCAGCCTCGGGTTTAAGGCTCCAGTGTTTAGGGGCCTGGGGTTTAGGGCCAGGGCCCCCAGTGTTTAGCGGCCTACGGTTTCCATCTGACAAGGCAAAAAGAAGGATGCTAGTTGACCATGCTGGTTTCCATTTTGCAAGGCAAAAACAAGGATGCTAGTTGACCCCGCTGGTTTCCATTTTGCAAGGCAAAAAGAAGGATGCTAGTTGGACACTCTGGTTTCCTCCTGCAAAAACAAGGATGCTAGTTGACCACGCTGGTTTCCATCTGACAAGTCAAAAACAAGGATGCTAGTTGACCACGCTGGTTTCCATTTTGCAAGGCAAAAACAAGGATGCTAGTTGACCACGCTGGTTTCCATTTTGCAAGGCAAAAAGAAGGATGCTAGTTGCACACGCTGGTTTCCGTGTGCCAAGGCAAAAAAGGATGCTAGTTGACCATGCTGGTTTCCATCTGACAAGGCTAAAACAAGGATGCTAGTTGACCTGTTTTCATCTGACAAGGCAAAAAGAAGGATGCTAGTTGACCACGCTGGTTTCCATCTGACAAGGCAAAACCAAGGATGCTAGTTGCACACGAAGGTGTGCTTGTTAGTGTGCCACGGCCAAGGTTTTGAGTAGTTCTTGATCAGTTGCTCAATGCGCTGCCTTGAACGGTCATCGCAAAGAAGCTTGATAGCTGCAGTTGCTACTGTAAATCGATGGCGTGACCGCAGCCTCAGCTGCTGTGGGTAGTGCTTTCTTCTTACACTTTCAACATTTTAACGGTAACTTACGGTCTACTTGCGAATCGACGACGGTTGCAAATATGATAGATTCTTTGAGTCGTGAGTCGTATGTAAGTTAGTATTTAATAATTCAATCCAAAAGAAATAAAACTATAATTCTAATGTGAGGGGATTCTCTGGGCGGGTGGGGTTTATTCTTGAAGATAGCTTGACTAGAAATAGCTTGACCTTAAAGCTTCAAAGTCAGAGCTGCTGAACCCTAAACCCTAAACCCTAAACCCTAAACCCTAAACCCTAAACCCTAAACCC
>CAJNDT010003420.1:0-23058 GCA_905221615.1 Symbiodinium sp. CCMP2592
TCATCGAAGTTTCGATTGCTCCGAGTCGGAGTTTGATCGAAACTTCGGCTCGTGAGTCGAAGTTTGATCGGAACTTCGACTCATGAGTCGAAGTTCCGATCAAACTTCGATTCGCAATCGAAACTTCGATGAAACTTCGATTGGGCAGTAGAAGTTTCGATCAAACTTCGACTGCTCGGAATCGAAACTTCGATCAAACTTCGAATGCATGAGTCGAAGTTTGATCGAAGTTTCGATGAAACTTCTACTATGTGAATCGAAGTTTCGTCGAAACTTCGATCAAACTTCGACTCCTTCGGTGGCGCTTTTTTGCCGGGCATTGAAAATTTTCAATGCCCCGTGAGAAAAGCACCACCGAAGGAGTCGAAGTTTGATCGAAATTTCGACGAAACTTCGACTCACCTTAAGCCCTACCCTAAACTCGCAAACCAGAAGCCCTGAACACCTTGCTATCCCCAAGCCCGTGAAAACCCTAAACCTAAAAACCTAAACCCCTAAAACGTCCTTAAACCCTAAAGCCCCTAGCTTAGACCTAAACCAAAATACCTAAGCCGAATACCCTAAACCCGTACAAATAAACCCCTAAACCCACGTTACCTCTAAACACCCTCCCACCCAAACCCGAAACCCCCGAATCTCAAACCTAAACCCTTATACCCTAAACCCCTGAACCCACGTTACCCCCAAACCCAAAACCCTCGAATCTCAAACCCAAAACCCCATACCCTAAACCCCTCAAACCCTAAACCCATGAACAGGCTACATCCCAACTCTAAACCACCGAATCTCAAACCCAAAATCCCAAAACCCCTAAACCCCTGAATCCTGAACACCCGAACATCCCAAATCCAATATCGTGAAAACCCTAAACCCCTATAACCCCAGCCCGCAACCCTCAATTATAGCCTAACCCTTTAACTCGAGAAAAGCTGCAACCAAAAACCCTAAACCCGAGTACTCCAGAAAACCCAGACACCTCAACCAAAAAAATCATCTATCTCAAAACTTATGGCCCTGCAAACCCTAAAGCCTCAGAGTTAACTTAAGAAACATCCACCAAACCCGAAGATAAAGTCTTCTTTGGAGGAGCCGAAGGCTTCCTTTGCAACATACACCTAGGATATATATAATATTCTCTTAGGAGCCTTTGGCTTCCTAAAGCTCACATGCATACATGCACTTCTTTTTCGTCGCAGCAGCTGCTTCGATCCCCAGAGCAAACATGCACATGTGTCATGACACGTCGATCCTAAAAGACGAAGTGTAGAATGGAAACATTCAAAATCAAATGAGGGCAGTCATGCCCTTGATCAAATCCTGGGCTGCGAGCAGGCCAGTTGCAGCCTTTTGCAACAGCGACCTCAGCTCAGCAAGCGAAAGGTTCTTGAAGAGCTTCGCTTTCTCGAGATCCGAGTGCAAGGGCATCAAGTCCTCCCAAGCCTTCTGGAGCTGGCCCTTGAGGGTCGTCCACACCGAGCTTTTGCTCAAAGCTGCCGTCTCCTTTGAAAGCACTTTGGAAACACTGATCCTCGTGGCATTTGCCCACTGCAAGGCTTCCTCCACCTTCGTACTAGCTTCCGCAGTCCAGCTCTCTGCTCCCGGTTTGTCACACAAAGCCAGAAGGCCACCCTGGAGCTCTGAGCCACATCCAGCAGCACGGTCCGGTTCCAGGCATGGTTGGAAGTTTGCGAAGAAGCTGTCGAATCCCTCGGCGGCGGAGTCGGTGATGCTCTGGTCGGGCTTCCTGAGCTGATGGGAACAAAACTTAGTATCTATAGCTCATTCAAGCTTTTAAAACATAAGCCTCTAAATGCTCCGTAGCTTCGATGTCGACATCCTATTGTTGGTGCCAGTCTCATTGGTGACGACGATCTCTCTGAAGCAGTAGAACAAGGAACCATTGTTGTTCACCTCATACACATCCCCGGTGGCCAGAGCTTTCTTGAAAGCTTCCTCCCCTCCCAGCTTGGCCACCATCAGTGCTCTGGGTTTGCCCTTCACCTTGTCCTTGCCACAAACCTTCTTGTAGAAGGTGCTCAGATGCTGGAGCACGGCGGACTCGGTGTTCAGCTTGTACATCTGGCCGGCCTTGCCCCCGGATTTCTTCTCAACCGCACCATTGATGAGCTTCGTCTTGTCGGCCTCAGATGGTTGCACAGCAGGAGCCAAAGGCTACCTCAAGGATCAAAAGCCTATGGCAATTATAGCAGGAGCCAAAGGCTGCCTCTGACGGTGCCTCCTTTATAGGGCCAAAGCCTAGATATCAAAATGTGGCAAGGCACCCGTGACACTTTCTCAGAGAGAAACAACTTCTGGATATCGTCCGGCATGGTGCTCAAGTGCTTCGAGAACCACCATGCCTTGTTCTTGTCCCTGCTTTCCCCCTGCCCGGCAGGCGGCTGGGGCTCGCTGTTGCAACGCTGCAGGTCGCCCAGCTTCGCCGCTTTCTCACGGTCCTGGTCCGAGCGAGACTTTTTCGCCTTGCTGCTTTCCTCCGGCGGGCTGCCCGGTCGCTTCTCCGTACCGTTGTCGGGGGGGTTCGGCTCTTCGACCGTGCTTCCCTTGCCGTTGGCCTTGGCTTTGGCCTTGGCTTTGGCCTTCGCCTTGGCCTTGGCTTGGGGCTTGGTGGCCTTGCTGTCGCTGTCGGCCTTCTCGTCCTGCTCGTGCTCCTTGCTCGACTCCTGCTGCTTCTCCTCCTTCGCCACGGCCTCGTCGTCCGCCTTCTCGTCCTCGCTGGACTTCTCGGACTTTGCCGCCTTGCCTTTGGCCTTTGCTTTAGGCTCCTCGGCGGCCTTGCTTTTGGCCTTCGCCTTTGCCTTGGCCTTGGCTTTTGCCTTGGCCTTGGCCTTGGCCTTGGCTTTGGCCTTGGCCTTGGCCTTGGGTGCAGCCTCAACCTCGCTAGCTTCAGGCTCTTCAGGCTCCGGGACTTCCTGAACTACCTCCACTTCTTGAGTGTCTTCTTGCTGAGTGTCGAGCTCTGGCTCACTACCCTTTCCACCGAAGAACACGTCCAAGGCACTCTGGCTCATGGCTTCAAGCGAGGGTGAAACACGTCTTGTCTTGAGCTCCAGGACTGCAGCACGGTATGCAGATGACAAGGGGCCTGGGCTGACATGGGAGCCTCTAGAGTGCTACAGTAATCCTCGGCCACGGTCAAACTCTAGCTTCAAGCTTCAGGAGTTTAAGGCTTCCTGTTCTAAACGATTCTAAACCCTCTGAGGAGCCTGAGGCTTCCTGTCCTAAACCTTCTGAGGAGCCTGAGGCTTCCTGCCCTATTGAAAAACTGCAAGAAGCTCGCAGGCGGGTTTAGGGTTTGGGGCTTGAGGGTTTAAGGGTTTAAGGTTTAGGGTGCATATAGTGCTCCTGTTATAATCGCTGCACCTCTACCACTTCAAGGAGCCTGAGGCTTCCTGCCTTAAGTCACTTACAGTACACAACACGGACACAAAACTTTTTTCTGCAAGAACCGATCGTGCATTATGCTCGCTGCATGGTCACACGGCTGGAGTTCCCCAGCTTTGCGAGGAACCCCATCCACCAGAGGAGCCCCATCCACCGCCGTTCTTGTCACCGTTCGAGCCATCTTTGGGATTCCAGGGGCCCCATGTCTGATCGTCTTCCTCTTCTTCATCGTCATCTTCCTCGTCATCCTGGCCCTTGGAGCCAGAAGCAACTGCAGGGGGGTTTACTTGCATGGGCAGGGACAACACTCTAAGGAGTTATCTACATATATATATAATATATAATATAATATATTATATATAATATACTTATAGGATATATACTTATAGGAAGGAGCCCGAGGCTGCCTGCTATTTATAATATATATATATATATATATACATATATATATACTTACAGGAGCCCAAGGCTGCCTGCTATTTATAACACACTGGCCTCCGTGCCGCTTGCTCCACCACTCAGCCCGCTTCTTGCCACGGGTTCCTCGCTTTAAGCGCCACCCCCCCGTGGTTGGACGTTTGCCCGTGCACAATGCCTCGGCTGTATGGATTAAATTTCGGCCTTAGGGTTGAGGGTTTAGGGGTTTAGGGTCTAGGGTCTCAAAATAAGCTAAGCTTCGCAGGCCGGGTTGACACATGTGCCGGAATGGTAGTAGCTCTGGGCATGGCAGACTTTGCACCATCGTAGGTCGAGGCGAGGTCCTGGAAGCAAGCATTACGATGCCACCAATATCCTGTAAAAAAGGAGCCGCTGGCTACCTGATTTATAAATCCTGTAAAAAAGGAGCCGCTGGCTACCTGATTAAACCATGTCCTGCACGAGCTTGTCCACCTGAAAACCCAGCAGCTTCTGGTCGACCTTCAGCTTGTGGACGTGGAGGTTCCTGCGGTGGGAGTGGAGCTTCTCGAGCTTGAGGTTCAACTTGAGGTGGTGGAGGTGGAGGTCGAGGTGAAGCTTGTGCTTGAGCTTGAAAGTGAACTTCACCTTGAGCTTGAAGTGGAACTTGAGGTGGAGCTTGAGGAACTTGAGGTGGAGCTTGAGGACCTTGAGGTGGAGCTTGAAGTGGACCTTGAGGTGGAGCTTGAAGTGGACCTTGTGGCCACGTGCAGCTGGGCCAGCCTAGCGGAGGAGGCCACGTGACTCCAGGCCATGCTTGAGGAAACTACCAAGGGTAGCCTGGAGCCCAAGCATGTCCTTGAGGCCAGCTTAACGGCGGCGGCCCTTGCGGCGGTTGAGTATGCCACCCTTGCGGCGGCGGCCCTTGCGGCGGTTGAGTTTGCCACCCTTGCGGCGGCGGCCCTTGCGGCGGTGGTGGACTTTCAGGAACAGCCCGCCGCCACGGGGGAACTCCAGCACCTGCAGCAGGGATCTGGATCGATTACATGCCTTAGATTTTGCCGGGTCCAGCCTGGGCCTTGAGTCTGCTCCGGACCAGTTGCCCACGGGGAGCTTTGACAACCTGCAGGCCGGACCAGAGCTTAGGAGCCTGTGGCTGCCTGATCCATCCTATTTAAAAGCTGAAGGAGCCATGGGCTTCCTATATTAAGCCTTAGAACTTGTCGGGGTCGAGCCTGGGCCTTGAGTCTGCTCCGAGCCAGGTGCAGCCGTGGAGCTTTGACAACCTGCAGGCCGGACAGGAGCTTAGGAGCCATTGTCTTAGATTAAAAGATTTTGTCGGGATCGAGCCTGGGCTTTGAGTCTGCTCTGGGCCAGGTGCACCCGGTCTCCACGTGGAGCTTTGAGCACCTGCAGGCCGGACCGGAGCTTAGGAGCCTGTGGCTGCCTGATCTATACTTATAAAGCTGAAGGAGCCATTGGCTTCCTAAATTTTTGAAGTGGCGCCTGAGCTGGAGGCCGCCTGCTGCAGCAGTTGCTCCAAACGGGCTGCTGCCTCTTCTTCAGCCATGCAAAGCTCAGCTAGCCTCTCTGCTGCCTCGTGAGTTTTTTTTGGCAGCCTCCTCGTGCATCTTCGTCTTCTGTTGAGCCCTTGCTAGAGCTTCTGCCTTCTTTTTCTCAGCTTCTTCGAGCTTCGCCCTCTGAGCCGCCTCAGCGGCAGCCTTGGCCCTCTCAGCCGCCTCAGCGGCAGCTTTCGCCTTCTCAGCAGCAGCGGCTGCCTTCGCTTTCTCCGCCGCCTCATGGAGCTCCGCAGATTCCTCGAAGCTCAGGTCGATCACTTCCGCCTCCATCGGCATTGGCATTTCCGGACCTGCAGCACCAGTACCGGGGATCACTTCCGCCTGCACTGGCGCTTCCGGACCTGCAGCACCAGCACCGGGGATCACTTCCGCCTGCACCGGCACTGGCACTTCCGGAGGGCCCTCCTCGTCCACCTGCATCGGCTGGTTCGGGGCAGCACCAGCACCAGCTGCACCATCTTCAGGGGCCGTGCGAACGACTTCCCATCCATCGTCGACACGGCCCCACACGGCCACCAGCAGCACAAGAGCTGCCACCCTCATGGCTTCGAAGGGCACTAGCTTAAGAGCTTCGAGCACAAAAGCTGCAGATATATGCACATGCATTAAACAAGCACTCACACTCTACAGGCATGCAAACACTCTAGAGGAGCCTTGGGCTTCCTGTCGATCATTACTCTAGAGGAGCCTTCGGCTTCCTGTTCCTCTCGATCATTACTCTAGATCTAGCCTTCGGTTTCCTGTCTCGCTACGAATCCTAGCTCTAACCTTAGGAGCCTTTGGCTTCCTGCTGACCCTTTCACATGCCAAGTGAAGGCACTGATGCAAGCAACTTATTGTGGCCTTGCAGCTCAATGCCAATACGATGGCATTTCAAGACATAGAAAATTAGTCTATTTTAGGATATTTACATATCCTATAATAGACTATTTAGGCTATTTATAAATAGCCTATATATCCTATAATAGGATAGTATATATCCTATCAATTAACAGCCTAAGAAGATTCTTTGGGAGAATAAGAAAACAGGGAAAAGGGTGACCTAAGTTCAATATTCTATACCCTAAATCTCGTATTAGTATTGGTATTTGTAGATTTGGTTCAATTTACTTAAACTCGATTGCATTTTGGTGGTGGTGGTGGCGGAATATTTAATTCAATTTACTTAAACTCGATTGCAACAACTTGTGCAAGCGGCTATGCATATCCAAGGATATGACTTTAAGTGTATTTGCTTCAATTTGAAAAGAATGTAATGGAATACCACGCACGGTGTAATTCGCAAGCTCAATTTATGTGGACTTGAGGGTTTAGGGTTTAGGGTTTAGGGCTTGTAGGGGGCTGCTTACTCCAACGTTGGAGTAGAAGCGTGCCCTACTAGGGGGCTGCTTACTTGAACGGTGGAGTGAAAGCGTGCCCTAGTAGGGGGCTGCTTACTCCAACGTTGGAGTAGGAGCGTGCCCTAGTAGGGGGCTGCTTACTCCAACGTTGGAGTAGGAGCGTGCCCTAGTAGGGGGCTGCTTACTCCAACGTTGGAGTAGGAGCGTGCCCTAGTAGGGGGCTGCTTACTCCAACGTTGGAGTAGGAGCGTGCCCTAGTAGGGGGCTGCTTACTCCAACGTTGGAGTAGGAGCGTGCCCTAGTAGGGGGCTGCTTACTCCAAGTTGGAGTAGAGCGTGCCCTAGTAGGGGGCTGCTTACTCCAACGTTGGAGTAGGAGCGTGCCCTAGTAGGGGGCTGCTTACTCCAACGTTGGAGTAGAAGCGTGCCCTAGTAGGGGGCTGCTTACTCCAACGTGGGAGTGGGATGCGCCCAGCAGGGGATGCTTACTTGAACGGTGGAGTGAACGCTGTGCCCCTAGTAGGGTGGCTGATACTCCAAGTTGGGTAGAAGCGTTGCCCCTAGTAGGGGGCTGATTTACTCCACGGTGGAGTAGGAGCGTGCCCCAGACAGGGGGATGCCTTACTCCACGTTGGAGTTAGGAGAGTGCCCTAGTAGGGGGCTGCTTACCCAAGTTGGAGTAGAAGGTGGCACTGTAGGGGCTGCTCTACTCCAACGTTGGAGTAGGACGTGTTGGCCTAGTAGGGGGATGTTACTCCAACGTGGAGTAGGAGCGGTGCCCTAGTAGGGGGCTGCTTACTCCAACGTTGGAGGTAGAAGCGTGCCCTAGTAGGGGGCTGCTTACTCCAACGTTGGAGTAGGAGCGTGCCCTAGTAGGGGGCTGCTTACTCCAACGTTGGAGTAGAAGCGTGCCCTAGTAGGGGGCTGCTTACTCCAACGTTGGAGTAGGAGCGTGCCCTAGTTAGGGGGCTGCTTACTCCAACGTTGGAGTAGAAGCGTGCCCTAGTAGGGGGCTGCTTACTCCAACGTTGGAGTAGAAGCGTGCCCTAGTAGGGGGCTGCTTACTCCAACGTTGGAGTAGGAGCGTGCCCTAGTAGGGGGCTGCTTACTCCAACGTTGGAGTAGGAGCGTGCCCTAGTAGGGGGCTGCTTACTCCAACGTTGGAGTAGGAGCGTGCCCTAGTAGGGGCTGCTTACTCCAACGTTGGAGTAGGAGCGTGCCCTAGTAGGGGGCTGCTTACTTGAACGGTGGAGTGAAAGCGTGCCCTAGTAGGGGGCTGCTTACTCCAACGTTGGAGTAGGAGCGGGCCCTAGTAGGGGGCTGCTTACTCCAACGTTGGAGTAGGAGCGTGCCCTAGTAGGGGGCTGCTTACTCCAACGTTGGAGTAGGAGCGTGCCCTAGTAGGGGGCTGCTTACTCCAACGTTGGAGTAGGAGCGTGCCCTAGTAGGGGGCTGCTTACTCCAACGTTGGAGTAGGAGCGTGCCCTAGTAGAAGGCTGCTTACTTTGACGGTGGAGGTAAAAGCGTTGCCGAGTAGGGGGCTGCTTACTCCAACGTTGGAGTGAGGAGCGTGCTCAGTAGGGGGGCTCTGCTTGGCTGCTTGCTCCCCAAAGTTTGGAGTAGGAGCGTGCCCTAGTAGGGGGCTGCTTACTCCAACGTTGGAGTAGAAGCGTGCCCTAGTCGTTGGAGTAGGAGCGTGCCCTAGTAGGGGGATGCTTACTCCAACGTTGGAGTAGGAGCGTGCCCTAGTAGGGGGCTGCTTACCTTGAATGGGGGTTTGCTAAACTTAAAGCCAAATTTCCGGGATTTTGGGGTGGGCGTTTTGGGTGACAAATTCTGTTCATAGAATAGCCTTTTTATTAGGCCGGAGGGCCGATCTCGAGCTCCCCCCCATTCTGGGCCTAAAATACAAACGGAACTGGTGCAGATTCGGGCCTAAACCATAAAATAATTAAAGCCAAATCTCCTGGATTTTTGGGTGGGCGTTTTGGGTAACAAATTCTGTTCATAGAATAGCGTTTTTATTAGGCCGGAGGGCCGATCTCGAGGCCGCTTCCATTCTGGGCCTAAAATACAAACGGAACTGGTGCAGATCCGGGCTTAAACCATAAACGTTTAAGGTTTAGCGTTTAAAGCCAAATTTCTTGGATTTTTGGGTGTGCGTTTTGGGTGACAAATTCTGTTCATAGAATAGCGTTTTTATTAGGCCGGAGGGCCGATCTCGAGGTACCCCCCTATTCTGGGCCTAGAATACAGACCGAACTGGTGCAGATCCGGGCTTAAACCATAAACGTTTAGGGTTGCAAGAATCAGCATACCCGTCTGGTTGTCAGGTCTGCGAACTCAGACGCCTTTGGGCTTGAGCAAGAAACAAGGCGCGGCCTTAGGGCTTGCATGGTAGAGGAGCTTTTTCCTCTGCAATAGGTAGAGGGGCCTCTTAGAGCTTTTAAGATCCAGGGCCATGTCGGAAATCAAGTTCCGAGACGGCGTCCCGTGCTGGGACGGGACAGCAGAACTCTTTGAGAAGTACAAGCGTGAAGCTTTGCTCTTCCTTGAGACCTTGGAGTGGCGCAAACGTGACACCGCCGCTCCCCGCCTTATTGCGGCGTTAGAAGGGCCTGCCAGGGTGGCAGCCCAACAGAGGCCTTCTTCGTGGTTCAGCCATCCCAAAGGCGTCCTCGACTTGCTGGACCTCTTGAAGGCGACGATGCGGTCTCCCACCCTGCCAGAAGCTGGCAGATACATCTCCAAGTTCTTCTTTGGACTGTGAAGCGGAGAAAGGGGGAGACCATGGCAGCCTGGTTGGTGCGTCACGATGACGCTCTGGACGATGCCAAGAGAGCACTGAGCGAGGCCATCCGTGAGTATGGCCCGAAGGCTCAGATCAAGGAGCTCAGTGGGTTCCGCTCCTTGCGTCCAGGTCGAGACTCGACCACGGGCTCCCGGAGCGAGGAGAGCCACCGCCCCCGGGAGGACGACATCTACGATGAACACGGCCGTTTGATCGAGGAGGACGAGACCAACCAGGATGCGGACCAGGCGACCTGGGCGGAGGACGCCTGGACAGACCATGGGCGGAATCGATGGTGGCAGGGAGGCTGGAGCGATGCCTCCCACCAACGATGGGAGCGCGGTGATGAATCAGCGGGACGATGGAGCGACGTCAAGGATGAGGCAACGAGTCAGGCGGAGCGCTTCCTCCCGGACTTCGTCATCGCATGGATGCTCCTCCAGCGCTCCGGGCTGGACCAGAATGAGAAAGGGGCTTTGATCGCGAACCTGAAGAACGAGTTCACTATGGACAAGGTGAAGGCGGTGCTTCGCCTGAACTGGCCGGAGGATGAGCTACGTCGTCGCGACTCCTCGCGAGGATCGGCATTGTTGGCGCACGAGGCGGACGAGCCGGAGGAGATCTTGATGAACTACGACGACGAGGAGATCCACTCGGTGCTCCTCGCCAACGACGAGGAGGAGGAGTACCACGTCCTGGAGGCGGAGATCCAGGATGCGCTCCAAGGGATTCAGTTCCAGAAGAACACCTTGAAGCAGGCCAGAGAGAAGCAGCAGCAGATCCGCCAGAACAGAAAGTTCTTCGATCAAGGACGGGGCCGTGGTGGCGGCTCCCACCCTGGTGGTTCCGGGGGTTCCGGCATCACGCCGAAGTGCCTTCGGTGTGGGGGCCGACATTGGGCGAGACAGTGCCCACAGAAGCAGGAGGCACCGAGGCCCACCGGGTCGGCCCACTTTGTGTTCGTGACGGAGGAAGCCTACCAGAACCACGGCGGCCAGTCGGTCGTCGAGGGCGCCCTCGAGACCGGCAAGGCGATCATCGATGGCGGTGCCACGGCCAGCGTAGGCTCCATCCAGGCCATGGAAAAGATCCGTGAGTTGGCCTGGCGGAGGCGCGGCACCGAGGCCGTGGAGGTTCTTGAGGGGAACGCGCCAAGTTTCAAGTTCGGGAACAACGGCAAGGTTGATTGCGCATCGAACACCTCAGTTCAAGTGCCGCTGGATGGGCGTGTGGGCTCCATGCAGGTCGCCGTCCATGAGATCCAGGGGCAGCCGGTGCTCCTAAGCATCCAGAGCTTGAGGAACCTTGGCGCTGTCATTGATTTTGAGAAGGACCAGATGATCCTGAAGAGGGTTAACCCGGCCAAGGTCATAGATCTTGAGAGGGCTCCCTCAGGCCACCAGCTTTTCCCCATGGTGGATGATGTTTTCAGTGGAGCAAAGGCACGCTCCACAGATTTTGTTTCGCTGCTTGCGGACTCCTAGGGAGATGACCTCCAGGGAATCAATGGACAGGGCACTTCGTCCTTGGAGGAAACAAATCAGTGCCAATCATGTTCCGCAGCAGCTGTAGAGACAGACCTGTCATGTTTGAGATCGGAATTGTGTGCCAAGCATGTGATTGAAGACAGTTGTAGTTTGTCTGATTTAATTTGTAACTTCCTGAAACGTTGGACGTCAACCTCACCTTCAGCAACCTGGCTGGCGAGCAAACAAGCCTCTTGTCCCGCCTCCACTCCTCGCGCTGCCTTTGATCATGCCGTACGTCAAGAAGGAGGAGCTCCGGAAGATCCTCGAGGCGTTCGGCGAGACAGCTCCTACGGAGTGGACCAGGGAGCAGATTCTCCTGAGGATTGGCGAGCTGGACCAGGAGAACCCCGGCACCAATCCCTCGACTCCAAAGTCGGTAACCAAAGATGCTCAGCAGGAGTAGCGCGTTTTGATGAACCGCGCTGCCCGGAAGAAGTCGGACCTCCAGCGCTTCCTGGTGGATCAGATGAAGCTCACGCTGACCTACAACGAGACTGTGGTTCAGCTGAAGACCATGGGCGAGGAATGGATCAGCCGCATGGCGCCCTTCAACAATCAGGAGAAGCTAGGCTTCGGGAAGCACTCCGACAAGACCTACTACCAGGTCTACCTGGAGGATCCCCAGTATGTCTCCTGGGCGATCACCACAGCCAAGGAGGGGCAGGTGAACTGGCGCCTGTCGCGGTTCGCCCAGTGGGCCATGATGCAGAAGGATGCGCTTCCCGGGATGCTTCCCTCCCACAAGAAGGGCATCCCACAACCGGCTCCAGGATATGCTCCTCGTTCTCCTGCGTCTGCTGCGCCGACCACACCGGCCAGCCCGACGCCAAGCGAGATGGTGATGGCACGCACGCCACCTGGCAGTGCCAACAACAAGCGCGGATCCAGTTCGAAGAGCGGACAGTCGATGCCCTACCAGATGGCGCTTCTGCCGGAGAACCGGAGAACACTCCCTCCGACGATGCCGGCAGCCTGGGATCCTTTGTGCCAGTGAGCAGCGCCCCGAACGGGCCACCGCCTCCCAAGCCGGTGAATCGACCAAGCCCGTCGAGTCCTTCGCTGAGCGGTTCCTTGCCGAGCCCGGTGCCCGACTCTCTTCTCGACAGCTCCTCCGAAGAGATGGAGGACGACGATATCGACGAGATTCGCCAGCTCGAAGCCCGTCTCCAGGAGCTGCGCCGCAAGAAGGGTCGGAGCATGGCTCGGAAGACTTTGTCACAGTAGATGCTAGCTGTGAGCCCGGTATGTGTATGATGGCGCATGGTAGCGCCACAGCGCACCACGACAGTTGCAATGATCCCTTGCCACAGCTGCAGCCTGAAACTCTTTTGCGTGCAAAACAAGCTTTCGAGTGCGAGATGCGAGACACACTCATGTCTTTGAAGCCTGAGCCCAGTGTGTTGCTGTGTGAGCTGTGCTGTTCTACGACCAGTGTTCTTACTGCCACTTGTCAACAGATGCACGGTCCCACGTCTGCGGTTCGCATGTCACACTGGAACGGGTACGACATGGAAACTCGGGAGGGCACTCTGTTAGCCTGTAAGGCTCTTAAGAGGTTCAGGCCCAAGCTGCTGTGGATAGCTAGTGAGTGTGGTCCTTTCAGTCCCCTCCAAAACCTTAGCTTGCGAAACCCACAGCAAAACGAGCGATTGAAAGAGAAACGCGAGCAAGCTAGGAATCAATACAGCAACTGTATGATAGTGGCAAAGGAGGCTCGGAAACTCGGCATCGAAGTTGCTTGGGAGTGGTCCCAACGGTGTCAGGCATGGAACCTTCCTGAGTATCTAGCTTTTTCCGAAGCTCTAGGCATGCACACCGGTGTGTGTAACGGTTGCCAAGTCAATCTGAGAGACAGAGAAGAGAGATTGCTGTGCAAAGCGTGGCGTGTGGACTCTACCTGGCCTGAGTTGTGCAAGCACCTTAACCTTAGGTGTAACGGGCAACACAAGAAGGGGGTGTGCACGGGGAATGTCTATTATACGGCGTTCTACACTCCTGAATTTGCGAAAAGATTGGTTAGGTTTATTGCCAAAAACAAGAAAGAAGAGGAGAGCCACGTGGCTTGGGAATGGGCGATGCCTGGGGAGGAACAACAGGAAGAGGAACCACATGAGGGAGGAGACCAGGAGGGAGGAGAAGGAGAAAGCGAGGAAGCTGAGGCCCAGGCTGGCCTCGAGAGAATGTCGAGAGCTGAGAAAGAGAGAGTGATCAGTTTGCTGCGCAAGATCCACAGCTCTACCGGACACTGCAGTAACCAACATCTGGTGCAGCACCTTAAAAGGCAGAACGCCTCTCCCGCCGTCCTTCGTCTCGCTCGGGATTTGTCGTGTGATGTTTGTCGGGAGTGGTCGCGTCCCAGTCCTCGACCCCAGTCCTCTCTCCACCCCATCTCGCGGAAGTGGGAAACCTTGATGATGGATTGCGGGTACTGGCGCAATCAGGGTTCTGGGGAGTCATGGCTGTTTATCCTGGCGGTTGATGAGGGTAGTCGTCTTCGCGTCGGGAGGGTCATTCGCGAAGGGAGTCGATCGAAGATCAATGCGGATGATGTGAAACAGTTTCTTGAAGAACAATGGTTCAGTGTCTTCGGTCTCCCGTCGGTGATTCGGACTGATGCTGAAAGCCCCCTGCGGGGTCTCCAGTTAGATGGGTGGCTTCGGGAAAAGAACGTTCTGTTGGAACACGTACCTCCAGAAGCCCATTGGCAGATCAGCCCGGTGGAGAGAAGCGTGCAGTCTACTAAAGATGTCATGTGGAAGCTGTCTAGTGAGTATGCGGACATGTCTTGCAGAGAGCTTTTCTGTCGTGCGCTCTGGGCACAGAACCATAGGGACCTGTATCTAGGATATTCTCCCTTGCAACATGCCTTCGGAAGGGCTCCCCAAGATCCCAGAGGCATTGGTGATAGAAGCTTGCTCGACCTGCCCATTCTCACGGAAGCAGGGGTGTCAGCGGAACACGGCAATCATGTAGAGGCCATGCGAGTGGCTGAGACTGCCTTTCTTGAAAACCAAGCGAAAGAGAGATTGAAGAGAGCTAGTCAAGCGGGACACCGAAAGATGAAACACTTCTGTCCGGGAGACCTTGTGTTCGCCTGGAGAAAGGTGATTGGCCGAGCTGATGGGAACAAGGGTTTTGCGTCAGGTAGGTTCGTGGGTCCCTTCAGGGTTCTGGCTACTGAGACCCGTGTTGATGGGGATAGACTTCAGCCAGGACAATGTGTTTGGATCTACCGAGGGAATCGCCTGACACGTGCCGCCCCTCAGCAGCTACGTCCAGCGACGCCTCGCGAAGAGGCGTGGAATGAGATCACCGACCCACGGAAGGAGATCCCGTGGACCATTCACGAGATGCTGAGCAGCTCAGCACACAAGGTGTTCGACGATGCCGTTCCAGAAGCGTCGGAGATGCCTGAAGTGGTTGATCCTGAAGAGGATGAAGTCGAGCGGCATCCTCCCCTACGTCGTCTTCGCAGAAAGACCCCGGAGGAACAGACCACTGCCGATCAACCACCACCTCCTCGGAGAGAACGAGGGACCTCAGAACGAGCGAGAAGCCGCAGCCCGGCCTCTCGTGAAGAGCCCGCGCGGTCCTCAGGGGAACCAGCGCCGAAACAAGCCAGAGCTCATCTGGCTGACCTGGTCAGTGACCCGAGCCACCTCAGCCTCAGCCCAAGCGACTACTGGCAGCAGGAGAATGCTTCCGTGGAGGTCAGTATTGATCTTCCGGCCTGGGGAAGCGGTAAGTGCAAGCAGATGGTCCGGGACATGAGTGCATTTATGGTTCGACAGATCAGGAGACAGAATGTGGAAGTCTCGGAGCGACGGCTCACCGAGACGGAAAAGGAGCAATTCAAGGCGGCGAAGAGCAAGGAGGTGAACAACTACATCGCCTCAAAGGTGTTCAGCGTTCTACCTGCTCACCTTCAGCCTGATCAGAACCAGGCCATGCAGATGAGGTGGGTCCTGACGTGGAAGTTCGGGGATGAAGGTAAGAAGGCTAAGGCTAGATGTGTGATTCTGGGTTTTCAGGATCCTCAGTACGAGCACCGTCCTACTGCCAGCCCCACCATGTCTAGGAGTACACGTCAGATCTTCTTGCAATGCTGTGCGAATCAAGGCTTCAAGGTGCATAAAGGTGACGTCTCAGGTGCTTTCTTGCAGGGAAGAGCGTTCAAGCGTGAGATGTTTTGCATACCGGTGGCCGAGATTTGTGAAGCTTTAGGAGCCCCTCCTAACTCCATCATGCGTCTCAACAAGGCTGCGTACGGACTGGTAGAGGCTCCCTTGGAGTGGTTTCTGACCATTTGTGATTTCTTGTCCGAATTAGGATTCGAGAGACAGTACAGTGATCCGTGCTGCTGGGCACTCTTTGATCAAGATCGCAAACCCATAGGCTATATATGTGGTCATGTGGATGATTTTCTCTTCGGAGGGAGAGAGAATGATGAAAGATGGAAGGCAATTGTGGCTAAGATCAAAGATCGTTTCAAGTGGCAGGAGTGGGAGTGTGATCACTTCACACAATGTGGGGTGGTGATCAGACAGGATGCTGAGGGCTTCACCCTTCAGCAGGAACACTTCCTCGATGAGATCTCTGAGATTCACATTCCTTCACAGCGCTATCACCAGCAGGATCATCCCATCACGGATGGGGAGCGGCAACAAATGCGTAGCGTTCTAGGATGTCTCTCTTGGTATGCTTATCAGACTGGATATCACCTGATTGGTCCCGTCGGTCTTCTTCTGTCTAAGGTCTCGAAGGCTCTGGTCAGTGATTTGTCTGAAACCAACAAGCTTCTCAAGAAGGCCAAAACCATGAGGAGTCATAAGGTCAGAATCCACAAACAAGAAGGTGATCCTTATGTGGCATGCTGGGTCGATGCTTCGCATGCCAACCGTCCGGATGGCTCTTCTACTAAAGGGATAATGATCGGTTGGACCTCGTCGAGGCTGGCGGAAGGCGCGTTGTCTAAGGTTTCGCCTCTGAGTTGGGTTGGTTCTAAGATTCACAGGGTTTGTAGGAGTCCTGCGTCTGCAGAAACGCGGGCTGCTGTCGACGGAGAGGACGAACTATTTGCGATTCGACTGCAAGTTGCCGAATTCTTAGGATACAAGGTCAATCTTAGAGATGTGGACGCTAGCGTTCGCAAGGTTCCCTCGGCACTCATCTCAGACAGCAAGTGCCTGTATGACCGCCTACAACAGACAGCCCTTACTCTCAAAGGAGAAGAGAAGCGTAGCGATATAGAATCACTGTGCCTAAAAGAAGCCATGGAAACCACGGCTCTAGACGTGCGCTGGGTACATGGAGATGCTCAGCTGGCGAACAGCCTCACGAAGGACGCAGAGTATCAGCAGATCCTCTTGTTTCAGTCGCTTGGTGGTCGGTGGCGAATCACTTACGATGAGCAGTTGATGTCTGGAAAACGCCGAAGGCAGTTACAAATTCCACCGTTGCAGTAGAAAATTTCACACTTCCGATCTCGTCAATTTTAATACGGGGGCATGCAAGAATCAGCATACCCGTCTGGTTGTCAGGTCTGCGAACTCAGACGCCTTTGGGCTTGAGCAAGAAACAAGGCGCGGCCTTAGGGCTTGCAAGGGTTTAGCGTTTAAAGCAAAATTTCCTGGATTTTGGGGTGGGCGTTTTGGGTGACAAATTCTGTTCATAGAATAGCCTTTTTATTAGGCCGGAGGGCCGATCTCGAGGTCCCTTCCATTCTGGGCTTAAAATACAAACGGAACTGGTGCAGATTCGGGCCTAAACCATAAACGTTTAGGGTTTAGCGTCACACGAATAAAGCTCGTGCGGGGGGAGAGGGAGGGGTGAGGATTTTTGTTGGGGGGGGAGGGGGGGCGGGGGGAGGGGGCGGATAGAAGGGGGGATCGAGCCAACACGATCCGGGCATATACCATATTATAACACTTAAACACCCCAAATTGTAGCACTAAAACAACAAAACAACTTTAAAAAAAAAATGTGTAGGGGGGTGTCTTAATTTCAAAAAAGAAAGAGCCCAAATAAATTATTGTTTAATACTTTTCGTTTTGCGTTGTCTCAAACCCTTATGTCTAAATCTCAAACCCTCAAAACCCTAATGCCTAATGTAAGTGGTGGCCTTGCCACAAGTTTCATGTGTGCCAGATGACAAGATGCTGGCCCTGGCAACACCGTTGATACTTTGAAACAGATCAAAGTGCTGCAGAGGCTCTAGCAAGGGTCTGGGCCGCCCCACCTTCACCAGCCCACAGAGGGGCCTTGCCTGTCCTTTCAAAGGCTCTAGCAAGGGTCTGGGCCGCCCAATACACCCCAGTACAGCCCTGTCAGATCCTTCCAAGAGGAACTTCACCAACCCACAGAGGGGGCTTTGCCTGCCCTCTCAGAGGCTGTGTTTGTTTTGGGTTTTCCTTTTTTTTAGTTTCCCGACAAGATAGGGAAATAGGGAAATAAGGAAATCAGGACATAGGGAAATAGGGAAACAAGGGAATAACGAAAATAGCGGAATAAGAGAATAAGAAAACAGGGAAAAGGGTGACCTAAGTTCAATATTCTATACCCTAAATCTCGTATTAGTATTGGTATTTGTACATTTGGTTCAATTTACTTAAACTCGATTGCATTTTGGTGGTGGGGCTGTTGGGGTCCCGGCGGGGGCGTGTGGGTAGGTGTCGGTCGGGGCCCCGGGGGGGTGGGGGGTCTTGGTGGCGGATAGTTGATTGCAAACACTTGGCAAGCGGGCCTATGGCCGATCCAAGGATAGACTTCAAAGTGTATTTGCTTCAATTTGAAAAGAATGTAATGGGAATACCCACGAACAGTAAGTCGCAAGCTCAATTTATGGGGGACTTGAGGGTTTAGGGTTTAGGGTTTTAGGGCTAGTAGGGGGCTGCTTACTCCAACGTTGAGTAGGAGCGTGCCCTAGTAGGGGGCTGCTTACTCCAACGTTGGAGTAGGAGCGTGCCCTAGTAGGGGGCTGCTTACTCCAACGTTGGAGTAGGAGCGTGCCCTAGTAGGGGGCTGCTTACTCCAACGTTGGAGTAGAAGCGTGCCCTCGTAGGGGGCTGCTTACTCCAACGTTGGAGTAGAAGCGTGCCCTAGTAGGGGGCTGCTTACTCCAACGTTGGAGTAGAAGCGTGCCCGAGTAGGGGGCTGCTTACCTTGAATGGGGGTTTGCTAAACTTAAAGCCAAATTTCCTGGATTTTGTGGTGGGCGTTTTGGGTGACAAATTCTGTTCATAGAATAGCGTTTTTATTAGGCCGGAGGGCCGATCTCGAGCTCCCCCCCATTCTGGGCCTACAATACAACGGAACTGGTGCAGATTCGGGCCTAAACCATAAAATAATTAAAGCCAAATTTCCTGGATTTTTGGGTGGGCGTTTTGGGTAACAAATTCTGTTCATAGAATAGCGTTTTTATTAGGCCGGAGGGCCGATCTCGAGGCCCCCCTCCATTCTGGGCCTAAAATACAAACGGAACTGGTGCAGATCCGGGCTTAAACCATAAACGTGTAAGGTTTAGCGTTTAAAGCCAAATTTCTTGGATTTTGGGGTGTGCGGTTTGGGTGACAAATTCTGTTCATAGAATAGCGTTTTTATTAGGCCGGAGGGCCGATCTCGAGGTACCCCCTATTCTGGGCCTAGAATACAGACCGAACTGGTGCAGATTCGGGCCTAAACCATAAACGTTTAGGGTTTAGCGTTTAAAGCCAAATTTCCTGGATTTTGGGTTTGGCGTTTTGGGTGACAAATTCTGTTCATAGAATAGCCTTTTTATGAGGCCGGAGGGCCGATCTCGAGGTCCCTTCCATTCTGGGCTTAAAATACAAACGGAACTGGTGCAGATTCGGGCCTAAACCATAAACGTTTAGGGTTTAGCGTCGCACGAATAAAGCTCGTGCGGGGGGAGAGGGAGGGGTGAGGATTTTTGTTTGGGGGGGGAGGGGGGCGGGGGGAGGGGGCGGATAGAAGGGGGGATCGGGCCAACACGATCCGGGCATATACCATATTATAACACTTAAACACCCCAAATTGTAGCACTAAAACAACAAAACAACTTTAAAAAAAAATGTGTAGGGGGTGTCTTAATTTCAAAAAAGAAAGAGCCCAAATAAATTATTGTTTAATACTTTTCGTTTTGCGTTGTCTCAAACCCTTATGTCTAAATCTCAAACCCTCAAAACCCTAATCCCTAAATGTAAGTGGTGGCCTTGCCACAAGTTTCATGTGTGCCAGATGACAAGATGCTGGCCCTGGCAACACCGCTGATACTTTGAAACAGATCAAAGTGCTGCAGAGGCTCTAGCAAGGGTCTGGGCCGCACCACCTTCACCAGCCCACAGAGGGGCCTTGCCTGTCCTTTCAGAGGCTCTAGCAAGGGTCTGGGCCGCCCAATACAACCCAGTACAGCCCTGTCAGATCCTTCCAAGAGGAACTTCACCAACCCACAGAGGGGGCTTTGCCTGACCTCTCAGAGGCTGTGTTTGTTTTGGGTTTTCCTTTTTTTAGTTTCCCGACAAGATAGGGAAATAGGGAAATAAGGAAATCAGGACATAGGGAAATAGGGAAAAAAGGGAATAACGAAAATAGCGGAATAAGAGAATAAGAAAACAGGGAAAAGGGTGACCTAAGTTCAATATTCTATACCCTAAATCTCGTATTAGTATTGGTATTTGTAGATTTGGTTCAATTTACTTAAACTCGATTGCATTTTGTTGGTGGTGGTGGCGGAATATTTAATTCAATTTACTTAAACTCGATTGCAACAACTTGTGCAAGCGGCTATGCATATCCAAGGATATGACTTTAAGTGTATTTGCTTCAATTTGAAAAGAATGTAATGGAATACCACGCACGGTGTAATTAGCAAGCTCAATTTATGGGGACTTGAGGGTTTAGGGTTTAGGGTTTAGGGCTAGTAGGGGGCTGCTTACTCCAACGGTGGAGTAGGAGCGTGCCCTAGTAGGGGGCTGCTTACTCCAACGTTGGAGTAGGAGCATGCCCTAGTAAGGGGGCTGCTTACTTGAACGGTGGAGTGAAAGCGTGCCCTAGTAGGGAGCTGCTTACTCCAACGTTGGAGTAGGAGCGTGCCCTAGTAGGGGGCTGCTTGCTCCAACATTGGAGTAGAAGCGTGCCCTAGTAGGGGGCTGCTTACTCCAACGTTGGAGTAGAAGCGTGCCCTAGTAGGGGGCTGCTTACTCCAACGTTGGAGTAGGAGCGTGCCCTAGTAGGGGGCTGCTTACTCCAACGTTGGAGTAGAAGCGTGCCCTAGTAGGGGGCTGCTTCTCCAACGTTGGAGTAGGAGCGTGCCCTAGTAGGGGGCTGCTTACTCCAACGATGGAGTAGGAGCGTGCCCTAGTAGGGGGCTGCTTACTCCAACGTTGGAGTAGGAGCGTGCCCTAGTAGGGGGCTGCTTACTCCAACGTTGGAGTAGGAGCTTGCCCTTAGTAGGGGGCTGCTTACTCCAACGTTGGAGTAGGAGCGTGCCCTAGTAGGGGGCTGCTTACTCCAACGTTGGAGTAGGAGCGTGCCCGAGTAGGGGGCTGCTTTCTCCAACGTTGGAGTAGGAGCGTGCCCTAGTAGGGGGCTGCTTACTTGAACGGTGGAGTGAAAGCGTGCCCTAGTAGGGGGCTGCTTACTCCAACGTTGGAGTAGGAGCGTGGCCTAGTAGGGGGCTGCTTACTCCAACGTTGGAGTAGGAGCGTGCCCTAGTAGGGGGCTGCTTACTCCAACGTTGGAGTAGGAGCGTGCCCTAGTAGGGGGCTGCTTACTCCAACGTTGGAGTAGAAGCGTGCCCTAGTAGGGGGCTGCTTACTCCAACGTTGGAGTAGGAGCGTGCCCTAGGGGGCTGCTGACTCCAACGTTGGAGTAGGAGCGTGCCCTAGTAGGGGGCGGCTTACTCCAACGTTGGAGTAGGAGCGTGCCCCAGTAGGGGGCTGCTTACTTGAACGGTGGAGTAAAAGCGTGCCCTAGTAGGGGGCTGCTTACTCCAACGTTGGAGTAGGAGCCTGCCCTGGTAGGGGGCTGCTTACTTGAACGGTGGAGTGAAAGCGTGCCCTAGTAGGGGGCTGCTTACTCCAACGTTGGAGTAGAAGCGTGCCCTAGTAGGGGGCTGCTTACTCCAACGTTGGAGTAGAAGCGTGCCCTAGTGGGGGGCTGCGTACTCCTACGTTGGAGTAGGAGCGTGCCCTAGTAGGGGGCTGCTTACTCCAACGTTGGAGTAGGAGCGTGCCCTAGTAGGGGGCTGCTTACCTTGAGTGGGGGTTTGCTAAACTTAAAGCCAAATTTCCTGGATTTTGGGGTGGGCGTTTTGGGTGACAAATTCTGTTCATAGAATAGCGTTTTTATTAGGCCGGAGGGCCGCTCTCGAGCTCCCCCCCATTCTGGGCCTAAAATACAAACGGAACTGGTGCAGATTCGGGCCTAAACCATAAAATAATTAAAGCCAAATTTCCTGGATTTTTGGGTGGGCGTTTTGGGTAACAAATTCTGTTCATAGAATAGCCTTTTTATTAGGCCGGAGGGCCGATCTCGAGGCCCCTTCCATTCTGGGCCTAAAATACAAACGGAACTGATGCAGATCCGGGCTTAAACCATAAACGTTTAAGGTTTAGCGTTTAAAGCCAAATTTCTTGGAGTTTGGGGTGTGCGTTTTGGGTGACAAATTCTGTTCATAGAATAGCGTTTTTATTAGGCCGGAAGGCCGATCTCGAGGTACCCCCTATTCTGGGCCTAGAATACAGACCGAACTGGTGCAGATTCGGGCCTAAACCATAAACGTTTAGGGTTTAGCGTTTAAAGCCAAATTTCCTGGATTTTGGGTTTGGCGTTTTGGGTGACAAATTCTGTTCATAGAATAGCCTTTTTATGAGGCCGGAGGGCCGATCTCGAGGTCCCTTCCATTCTGGGCTTAAAATACAAACGGAACTGGTGCAGATTCGGGCCTAAACCATAAACGTTTAGGGTTTAGCGTCGCACGAATAAAGCTCGTGCGGGGGGAGAGGGAGGGGTGAGGATTTTTGTTGGGGGGGGGAGGGGGGCGGGGGGAGGGGGCGGATAGAAGGGGGGGTCGGGCCAACACGATCCGGGCATATACCATATTATAACACTTAAACACCCCAAATTGTAGCACTAAAACAACAAAACAACTTTAAAAAAAAAATGTGTAGGGGGGTGTCTTAATTTCAAAAAAGAAAGAGCCCAAATAAATTATTGTTTAATACTTTTCGTTTTGCGTTGTCTCAAACCCTTATGTCTAAATCTCAAACCCTCAAAACCCTAATGCCTAATGTAAGTGGTGGCCTTGCCACAAGTTTCATGTGTGCCAGATGACAAGATGCTGGCCCTGGCAACACCGTTGATACTTTGAAACAGATCAAAGTGCTGCAGAGGCTCTAGCAAGGGTCTGGGCCGCCCCACCTTCACCAGCCCACAGAGGGGCCTTGCCTGTCCTTTCAAAGGCTCTAGCAAGGGTCTGGGCCGCCCAATACAAACCAGTACAGCCCTGTCAGATCCTTCCAAGAGGAACTTCACCAACCCACAGAGGGGGCTTTGCCTGCCCTCTCAGAGGCTGTGTTTGTTTTGGGTTTTCCTTTTTTTAGTTTCCCGACAAGATAGGGAAATAGGGAAATAATGAAATCAGGACATAGGGAAATAGGGAAACAAGGGAATAACGAAAATAGCGGAATAAGAGAATAAGAAAACAGGGAAAAGGGTGACCTAAGTTCAATATTCTATACCCTAAATCTCGTATTAGTATTGGTATTTGTAGATTTTGTTCAATTTACTTAAACTCGATTGCATTTTGGTGGTGGTGGTGGCGGAATATTTAATTCAATTTACTTAAACTCGATTGCAAAAAACTTGTGCAAGCGGCTATGCATATCCAAGGATATGACTTTAAGTGTATTTGCTTCAATTTGAAAAGAATGTAATGGAATACCACGCACGGTGTAATTCGCAAGCTCAATTTATGGGGACTTGAGGGTTTAGGGTTTAGGGTTTAGGGCTAGTAGGGGGCTG
>CAJNDT010003421.1:0-23054 GCA_905221615.1 Symbiodinium sp. CCMP2592
CCAGAAAGGGCTGTGGTGCCCTTGGGTAAAGAAGCCCAGAGAGGGCTGCTTGGGAAGGAAGCCCAGAAAGGGCTGTGGTGCCCTGAGGCCCAGAGAGGGCTGTGGTGCCCTTGGGCAAAGCGGCCCAGAGAGGGCTGTGCCGTTTGGCCCAAAGAGGGCCAGGGCTGCCCATGCCCAGAAAGGGCTGGGTTGCCCTTGGGCCCAGAGAGGGCTGTGGTGCCCTTGGGTAAGGAAACCCAGACAAAACTGCAGTGCCCTTGGGTAGGGAGAGGGCTGTTGTGGTCTTGGGTAAGGAAGCTCTCTGGAGAGGGCTGTGGTGCCCTTGGGTGAGGAAGCCCAGAAATGGCTGTGGTGCCCTTGGGCCCAGAGAGGGCTGTGGTGCCCTTGGGTAATGGGTAAGGAAGAAGCCCAGAGAGGGCTGTGGTGCCCTTGGGTAAGTGCCCCCCGAGAGAACGCACTCATAGACCTGGCTGGCTAGGAGCCCCGAAGCACCTCCCAAAGCCAAAGGGCCCTCAACAGGGCGCGAGATTAGGTCTTCCCGTGGGTGCAAGTGAAGCCAGAAATAGAGTGAAAGGCTTCTCCTGTGTGGTCTTGGGTAAGGAAGCCCAGAGAGGGCTGTGGTGCCCTTGGGCCCAGAGAGGGCTGTGGTGCCCTTGGGTACGGAAGCCCAGAGAGGGCTGTGGTGCCCTTCAGTAAGGAAGCCCAGAGAGGGCTGTGGTGCCCTTGGACCCAGAAAGGGCTGTGGTGCCCTTAGGTAAGGAAGCCCAGAGAGGGCCGCTTGGGTAAGAAAGCCCAGAGAAAGCTATGGTGGCCTTGGGCCCAGAGAGGGCTGTGGTGCCCTTGGGTAAGCAAGAGAGGGCCGTGGTGTTTTTGGGAAAAGAGAGGGGTGTGGTGCCCTTGGGTGAGGAAGCCCAGAGAGGGCTGTGGTGCCTTTGGGCCCAGAAAGGATTGTGGTGCCCTTGGGTAAAGAAGCCCAGAAAGGGCTGCTTGGGTAAGGAAGCCCAGAGAGGGCTGTGGTGCCCTTGAGCCAAGAGAGGGCTGTGTTGCCCTTGGGTAGAAAGCCCAGAGAAGGCTGTAGTGCCCTTGGGCCCAGAGAGGGCTGTGGTGCCCTTGAGTAAGGAAGACCAGAGAGGGCTGTGGTGCCCTTGGGGCCAGAGAGGGCTGTGGTGCTCTTGGGTAAGGAAGCCCAGAGGAGGGCTGTGGTGCTCTTGGGTAAGGAAGCCCGGAGAGGGCTGTGGTGCCCTTGGGCCCAAAGAGGGCTGTAGTGCCCTTGGGTAAGGAAGCCCAGAGAGGGCTGCTTGGGTAAGGAAGCCCAGAGTGAAGGCCGTGGTGCCCTTAGGCCCAGAGAGGAATGTAGTGCCCTTGGGTAAGAAGCCCAGAGATGGCTGGGGTGCCCTTGGGCCCAGAAAGGGCTGTGGTGCCCTTGGGTAAAGAAGCCCAGAGAGGGCTGCTTGGGAAGGAAGCCCAGAAAGGGCTGTGGTGCCCTGAGGCCCAGAGAGGGCTGTGGTGCCCTTGGGCAAAGCGGCCCAGAGAGGAATCCGAGTACCGCACTGGCCACACAGAACGAAGCCCAGAGCATCCGAGTACTGCACTGGCCCCACAGGATGCAGCCCAGAGCATCCGAGTATTGCCCTGACCATGCACAACGAAGAGCATCCAAGTACTGCACTGGCCACACAGAACCAAGCCAAGAGCATCCGAGTACTGCACTGGCCACACAGAATGAAGCCCAGCGCATCCGAGAACGGCACTGGCCACACAGAATGGAGCCGAGAGCATCCCAGTACTGCACTGGCCACACAGAACCAAGCCCAGAGCAGCCGAGTACTGCACTGGCCACACAGAACCAAGCCCAGGGAATCCGAGTACTGCCATGGCCATGCACAACGAGGAGCATCCGAGTACTGCACTGGCCGCACGAAAGACCCTCTTGCAGGCTCTTAGAGGGCTGTAGCCCACTCTTAAACCTCTGAGAGAGCAGACAAAGAGCCTCTGTGGGCTGGGGAAAATTTTACCAGCACCCTTCAGAGCCTCTGAGAAAGAAGCAAAAGCTCCTCTGTGGGCTGGGGAAGACCCTCTTGGAGGCTCTGAGAGGGCTGTAGCCCAGTGCCAAGACCCCTCTTAAAGACTCTGAGAGAGGCTCTTAAAGCCTCTGAGAAAGCAGCAAAAGCTCCTCTGTGGGCTGGGGAAGACCTTCTTAGAGGCTCCGAGCACTGCCAAGACCCCTCTTAGAGCCTCTGAGAGAGCAGACAAGATGCTCTGTGGGCTGGGAACCCGTCTTAGAGCCTCTGAGAGAGGCTCTTAGAGCCTCAGCGAGAGCTCTCCAGAGACCAAATGAAAGGCCTTCACCACCTTGCTCTCCCTTCTTAGACCCTCTGAGAAAAGCTCTTAGAGCCTCTGAGAGAGCTCTCCAGAGTCCAAATGAAAGGCTTTCACCACCTTGCTCTCGTCGCCCAAAGCTTTCTCCCGTGCCAGGAATCGTTTGACCTGCTTCTTTGCCGTTTCCAGCATCTGCTTAGGGCTGGGGAAGACCCTCTGAAAGGCTCTGAGAGGGCTGTAGCCCGCTGCCAAGACCCCTCTTGGAGCAGCTTAGTGAGGCTCTGAAAGCCTCTGAGAGAGCAGCAAGGCGCGCTCTGTGGCCTGGGGAAGACCCTCCGAGTACTGCACTGGCCACACAGAATGAAGCCCAGGACATCCGAGTACTGCGCTGGCCACACAGAAAATGAAGCCCGGAGCATCCGAATCCTGCACTGGCCGCGCAGAACCAAGCCCAGAGCATCCGAGTACTGCACTGGCCATACAGAATGAAGCCCAGAGCATCCGAGTATTGCGATGGCCACACAGAATGAAGCCCAGGGCACTCGAGTACTGCACCGGCCATGCACAACGAAGAGCATCCGAGTACAGCCCAGAGCATCCGAGTACTGCACTGGACACACAGAATGAAGCCCAAAGCATCCTAAGACTGCACTGGCCACACAGAACGAAGCCCAGAACATCCGAGTACTGCGCTGGCCACACAGAATGAAGCCCAGAGCATCCGAATACTGCACTGGCCGCGCAGAACCAAGCCCAGAGCATCCGAGTACTGCACTGGCCATAGAGAATGAAGCCCAGAGCATCCGAGTATTGCGATGACCACACAGAATGAATCCCAGAGCATCCGAGTACTGCACTGGCCACACAAAATGAAGCCCAGAGCATCCGAGAACTGCCCTGGACATGCACATCCGACTACTGCACTGGCCACACAGAACCAAGCCCAGAGCATCCGAGTACTGCACTGGCCCCACAGAACCGAGCCCAGAGCATCCGAGTACTGCACTGGCCACACAGAACGAAGCCCAGAGCCCACAGAACCGAGCCCAGAGCATCCGCGTACGGCACTGGCCACACAGAATGATGCCCAGAGCATCCGAGTACTGCACTGGCCACACAGAACCAGCCCCAGAGCATCCGAATACTGCGCCGGCCACACAGAACGAAGCCCAGAGCATCCGAGTACTGCACTGGCCACACAGAATGAAGCCCAGAACATCCGAGTACTGCACTGGCCACACAAAACGAAGCCCAAGCATCCGAGTACTGCGATGGCCACACAGAACCAAGCCCAGAGCATCCGACTACTGCACTGGCCACACAGAATGAAGCCCAGAGCATCCGAGTGCTGCCGTGGCCATACACAACGAAGAGCATCCGAATACTGCACTGGCCACGCAGAACCAAGCCCAAGGCATCCGAGTACTGCACTGGCCACACGGAAGCCCCTCTTGCAGGCTCTTAGAGGGCTGTAGCCCACTCCTAAACCTCTGAGAGAGCAGACAAAGAGCCTCTGTGGGCTGGGGAAAATCTCACCAGCACCCTTCAGAGCCTCTGAGAAAGAAGCAAAAGCTCCTCTGTGGGCTGGGGAACACCCTCTTGGAGGCTCTGAGAGGGCTGTAGCCCAGTGCCAAGACCCCTCTTAAAGCCTCTGAGAGAGGCTCTTAAAGCCTCTGAGAAAGCAGCAAAAGCTCCTCTGTGGGCTGGGGAAGACCTTCTTAGAGGCTCCGAGCACTGCCAATACCCCTCTTAGAGCCTCTGAGAGAGCAGACAAGATGCTCTGTGGGCTGGGAACCCTTCTTAGAGCCTCTGAGAGAGGCTCTTAGAGCCTCAGCGAGAGCTCTCCAGTGACCAAATGAAAGGCCTTCACCACCTTGCTCTCCCTTCTTAGACCCTCTGAGAAAAGCTCTTAGAGCCTCTGAGAGACCTCTCCAGGGTCCAAATGAAAGGCTTTCACCACCTTGCTCTCGTCGCCCAAAGCCTTCTCCCGTGCCAGTAATCGTTTGACCTGCTTCTTTGCCGTTTCCAGCATCTGCTTAGGGCTGGGGAAGACCCTCTGAAAGGCTCTGAGAGGGCTGTAGCCCACTGCCAAGCCCCCTCTTGGAGCAGCTTAGTGAGTCTCTGAAAGCCTCTGAGAGAGCAGCAAGGTGCGCTCTGTGGGCTGGGGAAGACCCTCCGAGTACTGCACTGGCCACACAGAATGAAGCCCAGGACATCCGAGTACTGCGCTGGCCACACAGAAAATGAAGCCCAGAGCATCCGAATACTGCACTGGCCGCGCAGACCCAAGCCCAGAGCATCCGAGTACTGCACTGGCCATACAGAATGAAGCCCAGAGCAGCCGAGTATTGCGACGGCCACACAGAATGGAGCCCAGGGCACTCGAGTACTGCACCGGCCATGCACAACGAAGAGCATCCGAGTACAGCCCAGAGCATCCGAGTACTGCACTGGACACACAGAATGAAGCCCAAAGCATCCGAAGACTGCACTGGCCACACAGAACGAAGCCCAGAACATCCGAGTACTGCGCTGGCCACACAGAATGAACCCCAGAGCATCCGAATACTGCACTGGCCGCGCAGAACCAAGCCCAGAGCATCCGAGTACTGCACTGGCCATAGAGAATGAAGCCCAGAGCATCCGAGTATTGCGATGACCACACAGAATGAAGCCCAGAGCATAAAGGGTGAACGCAGGGCTCTCGATAGGCACTCCTACCATACGAACGGGTTAAGGTGCCCTGAAATCTTAGGGTTGGAGGGATAGGAAAGGTGGGGTGGTACAGGACTCCCAAAGCATGCAACTTTTTAAAAAAAAAAGCCCAGAGAGGGCTGTGGTGCCCTTAGCTGTGGGGCCCTTGGGTAAGGAAGCCCAGAGAGGGCTGGTGTGGCCCTGGCTAAGGAAGCCTACTAGTAGCTATTGTAATTGACGAAATCTTGATTTCCTTAGGACTTCTCCATATAATTACGATTATCATTTCCCACATAATATTTGTTGAATATTGGAATATTTATGCGTGCTTATGTATGAGATTCATTCGCTTAAGGGCGCGAGATTATGTCTTCTCGTGGGTGCAAGTGAAGCCAGAAATAAAGTGAAAGGCTTCTCCTGTGTGGTCTTGGGTAAGGAAGCCCAGAGAGGGCTGTGGTGCCCTTGGGCCCAGAGAGGGCTGTGGTGCCCTTGGGTACGGAAGCCCAGAGAGGGCTGTGGTGCCCTTCAGGAAGGAAGCCCAGAGAGGGCTGTGGTGCCCTTGGACCCAGAGAGGGCGGTGGTGCCCTTAGGAAAGGAAACCCAGAGAGGGCCGCTTGGGTAAGAAAGCCCAGAGAAAGCTGTGGTGGCCTTAGGCCCAGAGAGGGCTGTGGTGCCCTTGCGTAAGCAAGAGAGGGTGCCCTTGGGCCCAGAGAGGGTTGTGGTGCCCTTGGGTGAGGAAGCCCAGAGAGCTGTGGTGCCCTTGGGCCCAGAAAGGATTGTGGTGCCGTTGGGTAAAGAAGCCCAGAGAGGGCTGCTTGGGTAAGGAAGCCCAGAGAGGGCTGGGCTGTGGTGCCCTTGAGCCAAGAGAGGGCTGTGGTGCCCTTGGGTAGAAAGCCCAAAGAAGGCTGTGGTGCCCTTGGGCCCAGAGAGGGCTGTGGTGCCCTTGAGTAAGGAAGACCAGAGAGGGCTGTGGTGCCCTTGGGCCCAGAGAGGGCTGTGGTGCTCTTGGGTAAGGAAGCGCAGAGGAGGGCTGTGGTGCTCTTGGGTAAGGAAGCCCGGAGAGGGCTGTGGTGCCCTTGGGCCCAAAGAGGGCTGTGTTGGGTAAGAAGCCCAGAGAGGGCTGTGGTGCCCTTGGGCCCAGAGAGGGCTGTGGTGCCCTTGGGTAAGGAAACCCAGGCAAAACTGCAGTGCCCTTGGGTAGGGAGAGGGCTGTGGTGGTCTTGGGTAAGGAAGCTCTCTGGAGAAGGCTGTGGTGCCCTTGGGTGAGGAAGCCCAGAAATGGCTGTGGTGCCCTTGGGCCCAGAGAGGGCTGTGGTGCCCTTGGGTAATGGGTAAGGAAGAAGCCTAGAGAGGGCTGTGGTGCCCTTGGGTAAGTGCCCCCCGAGAGAACGCACTCATAGGCCTGGCTGGCTAGGAGCCCCGAAGCACCTCCCAAAGCCAAATGGCCCTCAACACGCAAGGGCGCGAGATTAGGTCTTCCCGTGGGTGCAAGTGAAGCCAGAAATAGAGTGAAAGGCTTCTCCTGTGTGGTCTTGGGTAAGGAAGCCCAGAGAGGGCTGTGGTGCCCTTGGGCCCAGAGAGGGCTGTGGTGCCCTTGGGTACGGAAGCCCAGAGAGGGCTGGGCCCAGAGAGGGTTGTGGTGCCCTTGGGTGAGGAAGCCCAGAGAGGGCTGTGGTGCCCTTGCTTGGGTAAGGAAGCCCAGAGAGGGCTGGGCTGTGGTGCCCTTGGGTAGAAAGCGCAGAGAAGGCTGTGGTGCCCTTGGGCCCAGAGAGGGCTGTGGTGCCCTTGAGTAAGGAAGACCAGAGAGGGCTGTGGTACCCTTGGGCCCATGGTGCTCTTGGGTAAGGAAGCCCAGAGGAGGGCTGTGGTGCTCTTGGGTAAGGAAGCCCGGAGAGGGCTGTGGTGCCCTTGGGCCCAAAGAGGGCTGTGGTGCCCTTGGGTAAGGAAGCCCAGAGAGGGCTGCTTGGGTAAGGAAGCCCAAAGTGAAGGCCTTTTTGCCCTTAGGCCCAGAGAGATAGGTAGTGCCCTTCTTACCCAGAGAGGGCTGTGGTGCCCTTGGGCCCAGAAAGGGCTGTGGTGCCCTTGGGTAAAGAAGCCCAGAGAGGGCTGCTTCGGAAGGAAGCCCAGAAAGGGCTGTGGTGCGCTGAAGCCCAGAGAGGGCTGTGGTGCCCTTGGGCAAAGCGGCCCAGAGAGGGCTGTGCCGTTTGGCCCAAAGAGGGCCAGGGCTGCCCATGCATAAGGAAGCCCAGAAAAAGCTGGGTTGCCCTTGGACCCAGAGAGGGCTGTGGTGCCCTTGGCAGGCAAAACTGCAGTGCCCTTGAGGGCTGTGGTGGTCTTGAGTAAGGAAGCTCTCTGGAGAGGGCTGTGGTGCCCTTGGGTGAGGAAGCCCAGAAATGGCTGTGGTGCCCTCGGGCCCAGAGAGGGCTGTGGCCGAGAGAACGCACTCATAGACCTGGCTGGCTAGGAGCCCCGAAGCACCTCCCAAAGCCAAAGGGCCCTCAACACGCAAGGGCGCGAGATTAGGTCTTCCCGTGGGTGCAAGTGAAGCCAGAAATAGAGTGAAAGGCTTCTGCTGTGTGGTCTTGGGTAAGGAAGCCCAGAGAGGGCTGTGGTGCCCTTGGGCCCAGAGAGGGCTGTGGTGCCCTTGGGTACGGAAGCCCAGAGAGGGCTGTGGTGCCCTTCAGTAAGGAAGCCCAGAGAGGGCTGTGGTGCCCTTGGACCCAGAGAGGGCTGTGGTGCCCTTAGGTAAGGAAGCCCAGAGAGGGCCGCTTGGGTAAGAAAGCCCAGAGGAAGCTATGGTGGCCTTGGGCCCAGAGAGGGCTGTGGTGCCCTTGGGTAAGCAAGAGAGGGCCATGGTGCCCTTGGGAAAAGAGAGGGTTGTGGTGCCCTTGGGTGAGGAAGCCCAGAGAGGGCTGTGGTGCCCTTGGGCCCAGAAAGGATTGTGGTGCCCTTGATTAAAGGAGCCCAGAGAGGGCTGCTTGGGTAAGGAAGCCCAGAGAGGGCTGTGGTGCCCTTGAGCCAAGAGAGGGCTGTGGTGCCCTTGGGTAGAAAGCCCAGAGAAGGCTGTGGTGCCCTTGGGCCCAGAGAGGGCTGTGGTGCTCTTGGGTAAGGAAGACCAGAGAAGGCTGTGGTGCCCTTGGGCCCAGAGAAGGCTGTGGTGCTCTTGGGTAAGGAAGCCCAGAGAGGGCTGTGGCTGCTTGGGTAAGGAAGCCCAGAGTGAAGGCCGTGGTGCCCTTAGGCCCAGAGAGGAATGTAGTGCCCTTGGGTAAGAAGCCCAGAGATGGCTGTGGTGCCCTTGGGCCCAGAAAGGGCTGTGGTGCCCTTGGGTAAAGAAGGCCAGAGAGGGCTGCTTGGGAAGGAAGCCCAGAAAGGGCTGTGGTGCCCTGAGGCCCAGAGAGGGCTGTGGTGCCCTTGGGCAAAGCGGCCCAGAGAGGGATCCGAGTACCGCACTGGCCACACAGAACGAAGCCCAGAGCATCCGAGTACTGCACTGGCCCCACAGGATGCAGCCCAGAGCATCCGAGTATTGGCCTGACCATGCACAACGAAGAGCATCCAAGTACTGCACTGGCCACACAGAACCAAGCCAAGAGCATCCGAGTACTTCACTGGCCACACAGAATGAAGCCCAGAGCATCCGAGAACGGCACTGGCCACACAGAATGGAGCCGAGAGCATCCCAGTACTGCACTGGCCACACAGAACCAAGCCATCCGAGTGCTGCCGTGGCCATATCCAACGAAGAGCATCCGAATACTGCACTGGCCACGCAGAACCAAGCCCAAGGCATCCGAGTACTGCACTGGCCACACGGAAGACCCTCTTGCAGGCTCTTAGAGGGCTGTAGCCCACTCTTAAACCTCTGAGAGAGCAGACAAAGAGCCTATGTGGGCTGGGGAAAATCTCACCAGCACCCTTCAGAGCCTCTGAGAAAGAAGCAAAAGCTCCTCTGTGGGCTGGGGAAGACCCTCTTGGAGGCTCTGAGAGGGCTGTAGCCCAGTGCCAAGACCCCTCTTAAAGCCTCTGATAGAGGCTCTTAAAGCCTCTGAGAAAGCAGCAAAAGCTCCTCTGTGGGCTGGGGAAGACCTTCTTAGAGGCTCCGAGCACTGCCAAGACCCCTCTTAGAGCCTCTGAGAGAGCAGACAAGATGCTCTGTGGGCTGGGAACCCTTCTTAGAGCCTCTGAGAGAGGCTCTTAGAGCCTCAGCGAGAGCTCTCCAGAGACCAAATGAAAGGCCTTCACCACCTTGCTCTCCCTTCTTAGACCCTCTGAGAAAAGCTCTTAGAGCCTCTGAGAGGGCTCTCCAGAGTCCAAATGAAAGGCTTTCACCACCTTGCTCTCGTCGCCCAAAGCTTTCTCCCGTGCCAGGAATCGTTTGACCTGCTTCTTTGCCGTTTCCAGCATCTGCTTAGGGCTGGGGAAGACCCTCTGAAAGGCTCTGAGAGGGCTGTAGCCCACTGCCAAGACCCCTCTTGGAGCAGCTTAGTGAGTCGCTGAAAGCCTCTGAGAGAGCAGCAAGGTGCGCTCTGTGGGCTGGGGAAGACCCTCCGAGTACTGCACTGGCCACACAGAATGAAGCCCAGGACATCCGAGTACTGCGCTGGCCACACAGAAAATGAAGCCCAGAGCATCCGAATACTGCACTGGCCGCGCAGAACCAAGCCCAGAGCATCCGAGTACTGCACTGGCCATACAGAATGAAGACCAGAGCATCCGAGTATTGCGATGGCCACACAGAATGGAGCCCAGGGCACTCGAGTACTGCACCGGCCATGCACAACGAAGAGCATCCGAGTACAGCCCAGAGCATCCGAGTACTGCACTGGACACACAGAATGAAGCCCAAAGCATCCGAAGACTGCACTGGCCACACAGAATGAAGCCCAGAACATCCGAGCACTGCGCTGGCCACACAGAATGAAGCCCAGAGCATCCGAATACTGCACTGGCCGCGCAGAACCAAGCCCAGAGCATCCGAGTACTGCACTGGCCATAGAGAATGAAGCCCAGAGCATCCGAGTATTGCGATGACCACGCAGAATGAAGCCCAGAGCATCCGAGTACTGCACTGGCCACACAAAATGAAGCCCAGAGCATCCGAGAACTGCCCTGGACATGCACATCCGACTACTGCACTGGCCCCACAGACCCGAGCCCAGAGCATCCGAGTACTGCACTGGCCACACAGAACGAAGCCCAGAGCATCCGAGTACTGCGATGGCCACACAGAACCAAGCCCAGAGCATCCGAGTACTGCACTGGCCCCACAGAACCGAGCCCAGAGCATCCGCGTACGGCACTGGCCACACAGAATGATGCCCAGAGCATCCGAGTACTGCACTGGCCACACAGAACCAGCCCCAGAGCATCCGAATACTGCGCCGGCCACACAGAACGAAGCCCAGAGCATCCGAGTACTGCACTGGCCACACAGAATGAAGCCCAGAACATCCGAGTACTGCACTGGCCACACAAAACGAAGCCCAGAGCATCCGAGTACTGCGATGGCCACACAGAACCAAGCCCAGAGCATCCGAGTACTGCACTGGCCACACAGAATGAAGCCCAGAGCATCCGAGTGCTGCCGTGGCCATACACAACGAAGAGCATCCGAATACTGCACTGGCCACGCAGAACCAAGCCCAAGGCATCCGAGTACTGCACTGGCCACACAGGATGACGCCCAGAGCATCCGAGTACTGCCCTGGCCATGCACAAGGAAGCGCACCCGAGTACTGCACTGGCCACACAGAACCAAGCCCAGCGCATCCGAGTGACAATCTAACCCCCCTCACGACGCCAACAACCGACAATCCAGAGGCACACAGACCAGGATGGGACCGTGACAGCCATCCAACGCCTCCCTCACCGGACCCTTCACGATTGCCACCGACCGACAATCCGGACCCCTGACAATTGCCGCCGGCCGCCAATCCGAGCGAGCCTGCCGACAATCCAAGGGGCAAAAAGACCCCGAAGAAGGGGTAAAGCTCTAGTGCAAAATCCCAGAACCCATATCAAAAAAAAAAACAGACCAAGCAATGCAATGAGGCGGCCGTTGCTTCGCACAGCCGCTCCGGGCTTGCCGTCGGGGTCCTTGCCCGGCGGGGGCCGGAATCGAACCGCGGACCCAACGTTGCGAAACGATGCGCTCCCTGCCCAACCAGCACGACCCTCGCGATTGCCACCTCGCGACAATCCCCAGAAAACAAACAGCTTACGGTTGCTACCTGCTGACGATCTGAGCCCTTTATGCTGGCCGCCCGCCGACACACCAAAGGGGCAAAGCACAAGCTATTGCACTCCTGGGAGCTGCCGTTGTGACTATCCTCCCAGGGCTGAGGAGCCGACCAGGAGCCGAGAGCCAACTCGCCGCATGTACCATCATACCGCAAGCGGTCATTCTTGACAGACCCTTTCAACACTCTTTGGGCCTACGAACGAGCACTCCAACACCAAAACTGGCCCAACAGTCTCCCTACACGAAGCACACACATAAGCCAAACAACGCCCGGTCCACATTTTGGCCGAAACCGTGAGAGACAACCGTCTTGAGACATCACTTCCCCATAACCTGACCGTTTACATTAAAAAAACACTCTACGATAGTCAAACATAGCTGAGGCACGGAAACCTATAATTGCGGTTCGGCCCGAGCGAGCTAGATCATAATGCGTCGTCGCGTCGCTGGGTATGGGGTTCTGGGCTTAGCCCCTCGCCATCTCCACGCGTTGTGCCGGGGAGGAGGGACCGGGACTCGCGAGTGGTGCTCCCGCTCGGCCCTCCCCCCAGCTTGCCTGTTGCTGGGGTTCTCGGCTTTGCCCCTCGCCATTCCGATGCGCAAGGCGGGGCCAGGGGGGACCGGGACTCGCGAGTGGTGCTCCCGCTCGGCCCCCCTGACCCCTCACTCTTTTTGCCCGCCGCGCGAAGACGCATCGGTGGCATCACGCCAGTGGCTGGACCTGGGCGGCGGGGAGGGGGGCCGGGGATCCCGGACGCAAGGCAGCCTAGGGTACCCAAAGGGCTCGGGACCTAAAGCCCTGGAGGAAACCCAGCAACCCCACAGAGAACCCTGCGCACCTGCACTCCAAACCTTGCTGCCTCACAGCCCCATGCCTTCCAACCTCCGAAGCCACACCCTGAACAAAACCACGAGCCTCGCGCACTCCGACCTTGCAGCCTACGAAAACCCAAACCACCTCGGAACCCCCTGAAACCTGGCAGGGGAGGGTCCGGCGAGTCGAAGCGAAGCGACGAGGTCCAGACCTGGGCGCCGGGGAGGGGGGCCGGGGATCCCGGACGCAAGGCAGCCTAGGGTACCCAAAGGGCTCGGGACCTAAAGCCATGAAGGAAACCCAGCAACCCCACAGAAAACCCTGCGCACCTGCACTCCAAACCTTGCTGCCTCACAGCCCCATGCCTTCCAACCTCCGAAGCCACACCCTGAACAAAACCACAAGCCTCGCGCACTACGACCTTGCAGCCTACGAAAACCCAAACCACCTCGGAACTCCCTGAAACCTGGCAGGGGAGGGTCCGGCGAGTCGAAGCGAAGCGACGAGGTCCAGACCTGGGCGCCGGGGAGGGGGGCCGGGGATCCCGGACGCAAGGCAGCCTAGGGTACCCAAAGGGCTCGGGACCTAAAGCCCTGAAGGAAACCCAGCAACCCCACAGAGAACCCTGCGCACCTGCACTCCAAACCTTGCTGCCTCACAGCCCCATGCCTTCCAACCTCCGAAGCCACACCCTGAACAAAACCACGAGCCTCGCGCACTCCGACCTTGCAGCCTACGAAAACCCAAACCACCTCGGAACTCCCTGAAACCTGGCAGGGGAGGGTCCGGCGAGTCGAAGCGAAGCGACGAGGTCCAGACCTGGGCGCCGGGAAGGGGGCCGGGGATCCCGGACGCAAGGCAGCCTAGGGTACCCAAAGGGCTCGGGACCTAAAGCCCTGAAGGAAACCCAGCAAACCCGGGCACCAAACCCCAGCAATCCCTCAACAATAAAAGGCCTCAATCTAGTCTAGCCCGAACCAACAGAGAGCAATCGCGGAGCAGACAACTTGGCAGACGACGAGCTTGAAGGCTTATGCAACGGCCCACTAAAAGCAGTGAAACCACAAGCACCCCCAAACCCCGGCCCAACCAGCACGACCCTCGCGATTGCCACCTCGCGACAATCCCCAGAAAACAAACAGCTTACGGTTACCACCTGCTGACGATCTGAGCCCTTTATGCTGGCCGCCCGCTGACACACCAAAGGGGCAAAGCACAAGCTATTGCACTCCTGGGAGCTGCCGTTGTGACTATCCCCCCAGGGCTGAGGAGCCGACCAGGAGCCAAGAGTCAACTCGCCGCATGTACCATCATACCGCAAGCGGTCATTCTTGACAGACCCTTTCAACACTCTTTGGGCCTACGAACGAGCACTCCAACACCAAAACTGGTCCAACAGTCTCCCTACACGAAGCACAGACATAAGCCGAACAACACCCGATCCACATTTTGGCCGAAACCGTGAGAGACAACCGTCTTGAGACATCACTTCCCCATAACCTGACCGTTTACATTAAAAAAACACTCTACGATAGTGAAACATAGCTGAGGCACGGAAACCTATAATTGCGGTTCGGCCCGAGCGAGCTAGATCATAATGCGTCGTCGCGTCGCTGGGTATGGGGTTCTGGGCTTAGCCCCTCGCCATCTCCACGCGTTGTGCCGGGGAGGAGGGACCGGGACTCGCGAGTGGTGCTCCCGCTCGGCCCTCCCCCCAGCTTGCCTGTTGCTGGGGTTCTCGGCTTTGCCCCTCGCCATTCCGATGCGCAAGGCGGGGCCAGGGGGGACCGGGACTCGCGAGTGGTGCTTCCGCTCGGCCCCCCTGACCCCTCACTCTTTTTGCCCGCCGCGCGAAGACGCATCGGTGGCATCACGCCAGTGGCTGGACCTGGGCGGCGGGGAGGGGGGCCGGGGATCCCGGACGCAAGGCAGCCTAGGGTACCCAAAGGGCTCGGGACCTAAAGCCCTGAAGGAAACCCAGCAACCCCACAGAGAACCCTGCGCACCTGCACTTCAAACCTTGCTGCCTCACAGCCCCATGCCTTCCAACCTCCGAAGCCACACCCTGAACAAAACCACGAGCCTCGCGCACTCCGACCTTGCAGCCTACGAAAACCCAAACCACCTCGGAACTCCCTGAAACCTGGCAGGGGAGGGTCCGGCGAGTCGAAGCGAAGCGACGAGGTCCAGACCTGGGCGCCGGGGAGGGGGGCCGGGGATCCCGGACGCAAGGCAGCCTAGGGTACCCAAAGGGCTCGGGACCTAAAGCCCTGAAGGAAACCCAGCAACCCCACAGAAAACCCTGCGCACCTGCACTCCAAACCTTGCTGCCTCACAGCCCCATGCCTTCCAACCTCCGAAGCCACACCCTGAACAAAACCACAAGCCTCGCGCACTCCGACCTTGCAGCCTACGAAAACCCAAACCACCTCGGAACTCCCTGAAACCTGGCAGGGGAGGGTCCGGCGAGTCGAAGCGAAGCGACGAGGTCCAAACCTGGGCGCCGGGGAGGAGGGCCGGGGATCCCGGACGCAAGGCAGCCTAGGGTACCCAAAGGGCTCGGGACCTAAAGCCCTGAAGGAAACCCAGCAACCCCACAGAGAACCCTGCGCACCTGCACTCCAAACCTTGCTGCCTCACAGCCCCATGCCTTCCAACCTCCGAAGCCACACCCTGAACAAAACCACAAGCCTCGCTGATGGTGGCCATCCCAGGGGAGCCGAAGTCAGCGAGTCAAACGACAACTGACACCGGACCAGCTGCATCAAGGACTCCATGGCCTAACGGCCAAGGCGCTCCGGTCGAATCTCTGTGCGGGAATCCCGGAGAGATGGGTGGTTCGATTCCCCCTGGAGTCACTTCCCCCTTTGCACGGCTTCGCCCCGCCACCGCCCCCTTTCCACCAACCCCCACCACGATTGCCACCTGCTGGCAATCTGTACCCCCCTCAAGATTGCCACCTGTTGGCAATCTGTACCCCCTAAGATTGCCACCTGCTGACAATCTAGATCCCCTGTGATTGCCACCTGTTGGCAATCTGTACCCCGCTACGATTGCCGCCTTCCGACAATCTAGACCCCCTAAGATTGCCACCTGCTGACAATCTAGATCGCCGGTGATTGCCACCCGTTGGCAATCTATAACCCCCCCCCCCCCCCTTAAGATTGCCACCTGCTGACAATCTAGATCTCATGTGATTGCCACCTGTTGGCAATCTATACCCCCCCCCCCCCTACGATTGCCACCTTCTGACAATCTAGACCCCCTAAGATTGCCACCTGCCGGCAATCCATCAGGCCTGGCAAATGGCAGCTAAGCACCAAAAACGCAGGTGTGATTGCCACCTGTTGGCAATGTGACCCCCCCCCCACCAACCAGGATTGCCATCTTCCGACAATCTAGACCCCTCAGGAACACAAGGGGGGACCCTCCCACGAAAGAAAAATCTCCCGAGCCTAGGCAGAAACGCCCCCGAGAACCTTGACCTTCTTTCAAACAACAAAGACACCAAAACCGCGGCAATCCCTAAACACTACTAAAGCTTCAACCAAGAGCAGCCCGAGCAAACAGGGAGCACTCGTAGGGCCGACGACGAGTTCGAAGGCATAAGGAACGGCCCCCTCAAAGCAGTAAAACCACAAGCGCCCCCAAAGCCCAGCAATCCCTCAACAATAAGAAAGCCTCAATCTAGTCTAGCCCGAACCAACAGAGAGCAATCGCGGAGCAGACAACGGGGCAGACGACGAGCTTGAAGGCTTATGCAACGGCCCACTAAAAGCAGTGAAACCACAAGCACCCCCAAACCCCGGCAATCCCTCAACAATAAGAAAGCCTCAATCTAGTCTAGCCCGAACCAACAGAGAGCAATCGCGGAGCAGACGACAACTTTTAAGGCTTAAGCAACGGCCCCCTCAAAGCAATGAAACCACAAGAACCACCAAGACCCGGCAATCCTTTTACACTCACAGGGCTCTAAACCTAACTTAACCCGAACAAACAGAGCACAATCGCAGGGCACACGCCAAACTTTAGGACCTAAAAACCAGCCCCCCAAAGAAAACTCTTTTCGGGGGTTCTAGGGGGTGTCCCCCTGGCGCGGTCCAGCAACAAGCGAGTGCTGGCGGGGTCCAGGGCGAGGAGTCCTGGCGGGGGGTCTGGGGGCAGCGCCCCCCAGGATCACGGTGGTGAATATTTACGATTCGTAAAGAATTTCATGAAAATGAAAAGTTCAAAGGTTTCGATCCCCAACCCGGAAAAAGTGCCGAAAAACACGATTGTCAGAAACGGGCTTTTTTACCAAACCCCAGCAAACCCTTAACATTAAAAAAGACTAAATATAGTCTAGCCCGCACCAACAGAGAGCAATCGCGGAGCAGACAAGGAGTTTTAGGGCTTAAGAAGCAGCCCCCTTAAAAGAAAGGGATGCAGCTGCTGGCTGCGCGTGAGATGCTTAGGGCGCCTTTTAGCGCAGTCTCAAAAAACTGCGCTGGCGAACCCTAAACCCTAAACCCTAAACCCTAAACCCTAAACCCTAAACCCTAAACCCTAAACCCTAAACCCTAAACCCTAAACCCTAAACCCTCAAGAAAGTGATAAATAGAAATTGCTTGTCCTTGTTTACAACCACCGCTAGGGCCCAGCATTTCGGTTTAAACTGGCGATAGTTTCTTGATAATCCAATTTCGCACAACCACCTCAACCATTAACTCAGCCCAACCAATTCAAATCAGCCACCGCAACCTCAACCATTAATTCAGCCCAGCCAACTCAAAACAACCGCCCGGTCAAAAACGGAACAAGCTTCTTGATAAACCAATTTCGCACAACCAACTCAGCCCAGCCAGCCCAGCCATCCAAGCCAAACCGGTCCAGCCCAGCCCAGCCCAGCCGGCCCAACACACCGATTGAAAATTGAGTAAGCTTCTTGATAAACCTATTTCTCCACAAACTTGTAACCACCATTACGGCCCAACACTCCGCTTAAAATTGAACAAGCTTCTTGATAAACCAATTTCTCCATAACCTCCAACCCAGGCCCACCTTCCCAGACCCAAATCCAGGCCCCAAGGCCCAGACGCCAAATCCAAGCCCAAAAAAAGCACAAAACCCCAAATCCAAGCCCCAAACCCCAAATCCAAGTCCCAAACCCAAATCCAGGCCCAGCCCCCAAATCCAGGCACACCTTCCCAGACCCAGATCCAGGTCCCCCAAATCCAAGTCCCCAAACCCCAAATCCAGAATCCAGGCCCAAGCCCAAGCCCCAGACCCCAGGCCCCCAGGCCCACCCCAAGGCCCAGTCCCAAATCCAGGCCCCAGGCTCCACCCCAAATCCGGCCCAGGCCCCAGACCCCAAATCCAGGCCCAGTCCCAAATCCAGGCCCAAGGCCTCAAATCCAGGTTCCACACCCCAAATCCAGGCACCGGCCCCAAGATCCAAATCCAGGTCCAGTTCCAAATCCAAGCTCCAGACCCCAAATCCAGGCCCAGTCCCAAATCCAGGCCCCAGGCCCAGCCCCCCCCCCCAAGCAAATTTCAAAACATGGTTCCAAAATCAAAACTCTTGTCAAAACTTTCGGTCAAAACTTTCGGTCAAAACGTTATTGGCACCCAAACCCTTAACAATTTCTATAAACCCTAAACCCTAAACCCTAAACCCTAAACCCTAAACCCTAAACCCTAAACCCTAAACCCTCAAGAAAGTGATAAATAGAAATTGCTTGTCCTTGTTTACAACCACCGCTAGGGCCCAGCATTTCGGTTTAAACTGGCGCTAGTTTCTTGATAATCCAATTTCGCACAACCACAACCTCAACCATTAACTCAGCCCAGCCAATTCAAATCAGCCACCACAACCTCAACCATTAATTCAGCCCAGCCAACTCAAAACAACCGCCCGGTCAAAAACGGAACAAGCTTCTTGATAAACCAATTTCGCACAACCACGACCAACTCAGCCCAGCCAGCCCAGCCAGCCAAGCCAAACCGGTCCAGCCCAGCCCAGCCCAGCCGGCCCAACACACCGAATGAAAATTGAGTAAGCTTCTTGATAAACCTATTTCTCCACAAACTTGTAACCACCATTACGGCCCAACACGCCGCTTAAAATTGAACAAGCTTCTTGATAAACCAATTTCTCCATAACCTCCAACCCAGGCCCACCTTCCCATACCCCAAATCCAGGCCCCAAGGCCCAGACGCCACACCAAGCCCACAAAAAAAAAAAAAAAAAAAAAAAAAAAAAAAAACAAAAAAAAAAAAAAAAAAAAAAAAAAAAAAAAAACAAAAAAAAAAAAAAAAAAAAAAAAAAAAAAAAAAAAAAAAAAAAATCAAACAAAAACAAAAAAAAAAAAAAAAAAAAAAAAACAGCACAAAACCCCAAATCCAAGCCCCAAACCCCAAATCCAAGTCCCAGACCCAAATCCAGGCCCAGCCCCCAAATCCAGGCACACCTTCCCAGACCCAGATCCAGGTCCCAAGGCCCAAAATCCACCAAATCCAAGTCCCCAAACCCCAAATCCAGAATCCAGGCCCAGGCCCTCCAAGCCCAGGCCCCAGACCCCAGGCCCACCCCAAATCCAAGCTTCAAAATCCAGCCCCAAATCCAGGCCCAGTCCCAAATCCAGGCCCCAAACCCCAAATCAAGGCTCCACCCCAAATCAGGCCCAGGCCCCAGACCCCAAATCCAGGGCCTAGACCCCAAATCCAGGCCCAAGGCCTCAAATCCAGGTTCCACACCCCAAATCCAGGCACCGGCCCCAAATCCAGGTTCCAGACCCAAATCCAGGTCCAGTTCCAAATCCAAGCTCCAAATCCAAACTCCAGACCCCAAATCCAGGCCCAGTCCCAAATCCAGGCCCTCAGGCCCAGCCCCCCCCCCAGGCAAATTTCAAAACATGGTTCCAAAATCAAAACTCTTGTCAAAACTTTCGGTCAAAACTTTCGGTCAAAACGTTATTGGCACCCAAACCCTTAACAATTTCTATAAACCCTAAACCCTAAACCCTAAACCCTAAACCCTAAACCCTAAACCCTAAACCCTAAACCAACACCAACAACAACACCACCCAAAGGGGGATCCTACCAGATTTGACCCGAAATCGAATTTTTTATACAAACTTTAGTACTGGAGGTGTTTCTTTTGGGCTCAGGTCAAATTTCCGGTTCAAGGGTCCCCAAACCTCAAGAATTTATTGCATGATTGAAATACACGAAAAGCTCGAGATTTATTTGTTTACCAGTGGTGAACCAATGCCTGTAAACCCTAAACCCGAAGCCCTAAACCTTAAGCCTTAGACCCTTAAGCAATAAAGCCTAAGCCTATATAAGCCTTAAACCCTCAGTCACCCCTAAGCCCTAAACCCTAAACCCTTATACCTTATACCTTAAGGCTTAAACCTTAAGCCCTGAGCCCTAAGCCCTAAACCCAAAACCAGCCCGGGCCCGCACAGAATCGGCGATCACGGTCGCGGTTTCGCTTGGCGACAAACTACCTTAAACCCCAAACCAAAAACCCAAAACCCTGAACTCTGTAGCTTCCAACATCCATTGTTTACTTAATTGTAAGGTGTTTGTTGGCCTTGAAGCTAGAGCCCTTAAACCCTAAACCCTAACCTTCAACCAACAAGCATCAAAGCTGCAAAAACATCGAGTTTTTATTGGTTTCCTATTCCTTTTAAACCCTAAACCATAAACCCTAAACTACAGTTAGGGCTTAAGGTGATGTTTAGGTTTAAGGTTTCAGTGTTTAGTGCTAAGGAACACATTCGCCAAGACAAAAACCTTACCGGCAAGGTTGTCGCAGTTAAGTAGCCCAAACCCCGGAACCTTAGCCCTAAGCCCGAAACACTAAGCCCTGAGCCTTAAGCCTTAAGCCCGAAGCCTTAAGCCCTTAAGCCTTAAGCCCGAACCCACCCTGTAAAACCTTAGGATTCCTAATAGAACTCATTGGTGTCTCTAGGGAATAAGCTGATTGTCTTCAAAAACCTTGTGTTTTCATTGGATATATTACCATCATAAACCTTAAGCCTTAAACACCAAACCAGCCCGGGCCCGCACAGAATCGGCGATCACGGTCGTAGCTTCGCCTGACGAGAAACTACCCTAAAACCCTAAACCCCTAAACCCTAAAACCACTAAACCCTAAGCCCTCAAAGCCCTAAGCACTCAACCCTAAGCCCTAAACCCTCAGCCCCAAGTCCCAAGCCCTCATCCCTAATCCTTGATCCCTAAGCCTTAAACCCTAAGCCCTAAACCCTAAACCTAAACCAACACCAACAACAACACCACCCAAAGGGGGATCCTACCAGATTTGACCCGAAATCGAATTTTTTATGCAAACTTTAGTACTGGAGGTGTCTCTTTTGGGCTCAGGTCAAATTTCCGGTTCAAGGGTCCCCAAACCTCAAGAGTTTATTGCATGATCCCTAAACCCCAAACCCTACTGTAAACCCTAAACCCTAAGCCCTAAAACCTTGAACCCAAACCTGTAAGTCAACCCTTAAACTCTGAGGCCTCACTGTGTGTGTTTGGAAAAATGCTTGCTTTGCTGATTTTCTTACATAAAAGCCAAAAATTTTCTCGCTTCGCGAGTACAGCGAGTTTTCAATTATACACACCGAAAATCACAGAAGCCTAACTGCAAGGTGTCTGTTCGGGCAAACCGAATCCCAATGCTTACCTTACTGATTTTCTTCATAAAAATCAAAAAAATCCTTCGCTTCGCGAGTGCGACAATGATTAAGCCATTGCAAAGCAAACTACACAAGCCTTACAACAAGGTGTCTGGTCGGGCTTACACCGAAACCCCTACACCCGAGAAGTAACTTATTTGCAAGGTGCTTGCTGGGGCAGAAATCGCTACCCTAAAACTCTTAACCTTTTCGTGTTCGCATATGTCGTACTTTCGTAGTGCTGCACCAGTACATATACTGGCACCTACATCTTTACCACCGAATTTCCTGAAATACAAGCCCCACAGCTCCCTCTTCACACACCCATTCATTTCGAAGGGCTGTTCCTCCAATCCTATACTCCAAAACCGAACCCCCGAACCAAAAGCCTTGAACCCACCCCTTCCAACCTTGAAGCCGAAACCTTCAGAAACTGACAAAAAAAGCCTTTAGCCCCTCCTCCTGCCAACCCCTGCCTATAAATCAAGCAAAAAAATTCGCCGGCCGGCTTCGCCGGCCGGCGGTTTCTTTTTATTTTTTTAAATTTTTATAAAAAAAACACATTCGTTTTTGAAAATATTTCTTTGCTTTTGGGGGCTTCGAGCCTGGTCTAGAGGTGTCGGACCAGCTCCAAAAACAGGCCTGTTCTAGCCCAGTGGTCCTTGGCCCGCCTCCCAACCCGAAGGTCCCTGGCTCGATCCCCCCTGTGCCCTCCTGCCCTCTTTTTCCCTCCCTCCCGACCTTCCCTCCCTCTCTTTTTAATTAAAAACGGAAAGGCCAAGGCGGCCCTGCCCTGGCCCCCTGCTGCCCCCTGCCCCCTGCACCCTGCCCCCTGCCCCCTGCCCCTGCCCTGCCCTGTCCCTGCCCTGTGTCCGGAAGGGGGGGAATAGGCCCACCTGTGGCCTAGTGGTCTGTGCTGTGCTTTAAGGGCCTTGAAGCTAGAGCCCTTAAACCCTAAACCCTAACCTTCAACCAACAAGCATCAAAGCTGCAAAAACATCGAGTTTTTATTGGTTTCCTATTCCTTTTAAACCCTAAACCCTAAACCCTAAACCCTAAACCCTAAACCCTAAACCCTAAACCCTAAACCCTAAACCCTAAACCCTAAACCCTCGTCGTCAGCACAGGGAAGACCTAAGGCTGGTTCAAGGCATTCGCTGGCACAAACACTGCTTGCCCAAGTCGCACATACACACACTGCAAGGCTTGCTCAGAACACAAGGTAGCAGGCAGGGGCAAAGCGGGGGGCAGGGGCAGGGGCAGGGGCAGCACAAGGGGCAGCAGAAAAAGGGGCAGGGGCAGGGGCAGGGCAGGGGCAGGGGCAGGGGCAGGGGCAGGGGCAGGGGCAGGGAGGGGCAGGGGCAGGGGCAAGGGCAGGGACAGGGCCAAGGGCAGGGGCAGTGGCACTCTGGTGCCACCCCAGACCCTTAACCCTACAAGCTTTAAGCCTGATCAGCACTATAAATAGGTTTACGAAATTTATAGGATTTACAGAGGAAAAACATCCTTATAAACCCTAAAACCCCCTTGTGCCCAGGCCCTTCCTCTACTCTGGGGCCCAGGGCCCTTCAATTTACTTAAACCTCCCCTCTGGGGCCCAGGACCTATCAATTTACTTAAACCTTGCTCTGTGGCCAAGACCTTTCAATTTACTTAAACCTGTCTTATCTGCACTGCAGATAGGTTCACGAAATCCATAGGATTTACAGAAGAAAAATAGGTTTCACATCCTTATAAACCCCAAAAACCCCTCCTCTGGTGCCCAGGCCCTTCCTCTACTCTGGGGCCCAGGGCCCTTCAATTTACTTAAACCTCCCCTCTGGGGCCCAGGACCTATCAATTTACTTAAACCTTGCTCTGTGGCCAAGACCTTTCAATTTATTTAAACCTGTCTGGAGCCTTATCTGCACTGCAAATAGGTTTACGAAATCCATAGGATTTACAGAAGAAAAATAGGTTTCACATCCCTATAAACCCTAAAACCCCCTCCTCTGGTGCCCAGGCCCTTCCTCTACTCTGGGGCCCAGGGCCCTTCAATTTACTTAAACCTCCCCTCTGGGGCCCAGGACCTATCAAGTTACTTAAACCTTGCCCTGTGGCCAAGACCTTTCAATTTACTTAAACCTGTCTGGGGCCTTATCTGCACTGCAAATAGGTTCACGAAATCCATAGGATTTACAGAGGAAAAATAGGTTTCACATCCTTATAAACCCTAAAACCCCCTCCTCTGGTGCCTAGGCCCTTCCTCTACTCTGGGGCCCAGGGCCCTTCAATTTACTTAAACCCCCCCCTCTGGGGCCCAGGACCTATCAATTTA
>CAJNDT010003422.1:0-23049 GCA_905221615.1 Symbiodinium sp. CCMP2592
GAAAACAGCTCCCGCATTGCTGCCCGGAAGGCCAGGCCAGTTTGTTGTTTGTGTATTATTATGCTGTTTCCTTGATCAGCACTGCGCTGCTCGTAGGCTTTCATGTTTGCTGACTGAGCCGACGGATTCTGGGTTTCGCAGCGATAAAATCGCTGCAGGCTGGTAGGTTCTCACAGGGCAGAGTGCATGAGAAGCATGAACTGAATAGTACTACACTAGTCGCGTGAACACGGCAATGACATGCCACCTGTCCAGTTGTGAGTTTACTGGGGTACAATGGAGCGAAAACACGTCATTTTGTCAAAAGTCCGCTTCAGGATGCAGCCATGTTCTGCAAAGCATTGACATGTACCTTTTCGCTTCTGTGAATAATCGCTGAGGCCACGAAACACCGACCGGACCTGCTGCAGGAGCAGGAACGGATGCAGAAGACAGTATCCGCCCAGGAGCGATGTGAGCCTCTTATAGCTGAGCTGCTCACACTTCTCCTGGGGGATACTGTGTCTTCTGCATCCCACTGACGCCGTCGGCAGCAAGGACGTCCGGTTGATGAAGACGTCGTCTTCATCAACCGGACGTCCCTGCTCACCTGGCAGGTTTCAGCCGTCCGCCCAGAAGCACTACGAAGAAAAGGCCAGCCGGAGCTGATCGTGCCCAGTTGAGATTTGGAAGGGGCCGCTTCAGGCAGAGAAGCTTTGTAGGATTCAGGGCTCACTTGAGTTCACCCTGCTGCCCACTGCCTGATAAGGCCTCAACCACAGGCCGATCGAAACTTGAATATGTTGCTGTGGCGGTTTTCGGTTCAAACGACAGCCTCCAGGAATCCGCCACTAAAGACTTCACACGTCAAGCAGCCAATTCTAGAGCAGCCATGAGGGGCACGGAGGAAGGCATGGAAGCCCCTGTGAAGCAGACGGAGGATCTTGAGACGGAGGCATCCTTTCCCACAAGCACGGAGGAAAGCATGGAAATGAATGTGAAGATGATGGAGTCTCTCAAGATCTCAGAGACGGTGACGGAGGTAACCTTTTCCGAAATAGCCGGAGAACTATCAAAGTTCCTACCACAAGAAAAGAGAGAAATCATAGGCCAACTGGAGCTGGTGGTCATGGATTCCATGTGCGTCCATTGCAGTCGGTGTTATTTCCAGATGTACCTGACTCCGAAGGAACTGGTACCGTACGACGCATGCTTTCGCGAGGACAACTGGTGCGCCTGCGATGATCTCCCAGTCCCAGAATTTCGGCGACATAAATTAAATGCTGATGGAAATTCAAAGCACTGAAACCGCGGCTTGGCCCACGGTCTCGCAAGGAGCACAAACGGATTTCGCAAAAGGGTGCGAGCTTCTGATTTCTGTGCGTGGACTGCGTATTGTGCAATTTCTCAAAGCATCCGATGTCTTGCCTGCACAGGAAGCCAAACAAAGAAAGGCGCCGGGCCTGCCGCTCAGAAAGGTGCTGTTGGTCTTTAGGGAGAGAGAGAGAGAGAGAGAGAGAGAGAGTGTGTGTGTGTGTGCAGTTTGGCCCCCAGGTAGGTGTCTGGCACATTCAGCCATGAGAATCTCTTGGCCGAATGTGACAGACACCCACTCGTCCGAGCCATTTCGCAGACGTCCGTTGGAAGCCCAGGAACAGCCAGACTGAGGGAATGGAGTGTTGCCTTGCAGCTGCTAGAGTGAAGAGATAGAGGTATACTTGGCCCGTATAGTTAGCCACTGCTTCAAGACATGGGGCGCCTAATATTTAGGGTACCCTAAACGGGACACCAATTTTGACGACCAGCCATACAGTTATACTCCTGTTATGTTTAGGTTTCACACACGACATAACTAATAGCTATTATTATTTTACTATTAAAGTCAGAATCATCTTACTAAATCTTAGTACCTTTCCCTTAGTTCTTTTTGCTTTAGATTCAACGCACGGAACAAAGGCCAAATTTCAGCGTACAGAACGCAAGCAAAATACGAACGAATTAACCCACCATCTTCTGTTTCATTTTGTTTTTTGGTTAAAGTACAAAGGAACAAAGAGTATGCGTGAATGTAATAGACGAAGCAAACGACACACCCAGACAAAAGACATGTTAATGCCGTTCGTAATTCCTTGCAGTAATTTGCCTTCTGCCACCAACCAACAGTAAACTCTCCACCTATTATCCTCTGAGAAAGCAAGTGATGAAGTGAGTAAGTGGTTGATAACGGACAAAAACAGAATCTGAGCGAAAGGAGAGAGAGCCGAAGCGAGGTTTTGGTTCTCTTGACTGAGACCACGTGTGAACGGTCAACCTTGGAAACCATTGCTGGTGTAGTTGGTGGGGTGTGTTTACGTGAATTCCCCCGAGCCGTGATTTCATTACGTTCAAATATGTTCAAATGCTTCCATTCCATTCCATGTTGTTCTTGCTTTCTTGTGTCCTTTAATGCAGTAGATTGTCAATGGATTATTGTATTGTGTAGTGTTTTCGGGTTCACTTATTTTCAATGCAATGAGAGCGAAAGAACGGAGCCGAATGAATGAAGCGAGAAATAAGCGAAACAAAACCACACAACACATTCCACCCTCATTCCTCTTTTGTTTTCTTTTGTGGGCTTTGTTCACTCTTCTCTTCTCTTCGCTTCGTTCATGCTTGTAGGTCTCGAAGCACCACCCAGCATTTCTTAAATCCCCGCCTCCCTGTCGTCGTACCCACTGAGGTTAAGACGTGCCACTTCCCTGCCTCCAGTCAGCACGTTGTCGTGCTTGTCAGTAGTGTTTGATATGTAAGCCTTTCGTGTAAAAGACATCACCAGCGAGTCTAAGACGTTCCACTGCCCTGCCTCCAATCAGCATGTCGTCGTGCTTGTCGGTAGTGTTGTATACGTAGGCCTTTCGTGTCACAGACAGGACCAGCGAGTTTAGTTTAAGACGTGCCGCTTAATAATCCAAGCTGCGCCACTCTCCAAGGCATCCGCTGCAGTAGAAAGAACGCGCATGACCTGGGTCCGGGTGGAGGTTTACTGAGGTGTATAGTGGGGCGGTGGAGGGAAATGTGTCTTGAGAGTAGGAGCACACTCCGAAAGCGGGCGACATTTTGCACGTCATTACGGAAAGTCAGATGTGAAACCTCTGTACAGGGACACATGCGTGAATGAAATGTCAAAAACAATGTCCCTGAATTCATCGGACACATCCGTGACCGTGTCCGGCTATTATAATCTTTCTCAGATCTGTACATTGACCTGACATTCCTTCGACCGCGGATTGTTCGCTGTACATATATTATATCCGTGGTCCATTCTTGTGGTGGCGGCAAGCTGATCACTTTCGTTATTGATAAATGAAATCAACGTGCACCAGCCAACCTGAGGGCCCAGCCCTCGACTTCCGTTCGAAACTGGCTTAGTCTGTCTAACTGTGCCTGAGAAACACGTTGATTGATGTCGTTGTCTTGCTGATACTCGTCCAAAACCAAGTACGCTGCACCCAAGCCTGCCTCCACGAGGTCCCCTTTGCTTTGTTCATTGAGTTTTCTTACGTGCTCGGAGAGGTTGCCGTACATTCTGTCAAGTACCCTGGCATACCAGTAGTTGCCCACGTCCGCATAGCGAGTTCCATCCGCACCGATGAATGCGTCTGATCCGTGGTGTATGTTGCAGAAGTTCTTTCGGACTGCTCCCATGCTTGCCAGGGACTTCCTTTCCTTCTTGCCATACTTGTCCAACCACACATCTAGAAAGCTTGCGTCCCCTGCCACACCGACATTACGTGCCCACCATTCGGCGGCCTCCAGCTGGGTCCTTCTCTCGTTGTCTACAGTGATCGGACGCTGCAGTGGTAGCAGTGATGGGCCATGTCCATGACTTCCTGGTCCGTTTCTTGTGTGGGTGGTGTCCTCCGGCCGGTCGTCGTGGTCGTTCTGCTCGTGCACCGAAAAGCGCTTCGCCAGCTCCACCTGGGTTTGCCCAAGACAGGGAATGTCCTCCCAAATAATGAGTTTGTCGTAATGGAGCTCCTTGAAAGCGATTTCATGGCTCTTCTTCGTGTTCTCTGTATCCAGCTGCAGCTTTCCAAGGACGTCCGTGATCTCCTTTAAGCGCTCATTTGTCTGCTGCATCCCCTTCTCCATGCCCTGCAGTCGTTCTCTCAGAGCTGCTGCTTCAATTCGCTGTTGAAACAATTCCTCCTCCTCCTCCCTTGCCTCCGCCTCGGCCTTGGCCTTTCTCTTTCTTTGCTTTTTGGCGGCGATCTCGTCGAGGTCGTCCTGGTGCTTCATGTACATGAACATGCCCACGAACATCAGAACCACCAAAATTAGGAATTCCACGAAGGTCACCATCACTAGGGGCGGGAGCTGCGTGGTCAAAGCTGCTACACTTGCGTGACTTGTCACAATCTTGCGTCACACAGACACAGGTTCAGATTCTGATCACGCAGACCGCCACAATCTCTGATTATGCTCCGAGGCCATGACCTTCCGCTTTGAGGATCATCTTCGACTAAATGTCCTGCCAGACATGCTTGACACGTTTGCCCACCTGCCTAACTACAGCAGGCTGAGTTCCCGACACCCCTGTTCGGTGTCCAAGCTCCCCCTGTTCGAGGTTCGGATTCCTGTGCGGGGGTAGCAGGACTGCCTGAATCTTTGCCTCCTGACTTCCTAGTTGCCTTGCTGTCAACGAGTCTTAGGAAGTGCCACTTCCTGGCCTGCGGTCAGCATGTCGTGCTGGAGCTTGTGGTTGCTGGGAATATACGTAGGTGCCACCTCATTGATCGTGTTTGAGACATGAAGAGTTTGCGCGAAGTTCGCTGTTTCAGAAGTTGCTCTAACCAGCACTCTTTTTCACCTTGCCATTCTGTTTCCTGGCTCAGTTCTTGTGTCGCGCATTTTCCTTTGTTTGGAATGATGTTTTTAAGAAGCACGAAGTTTACGAAGTGCCACTTCCCATCCTCCAGTCAGCATGTTGTCGTGCTCGTCGGTCGTGCTGGCCGGTCGCTAGGAATACGTAGGCATTTCGTGTCAGAAACAGTACCACCGAGTTTAAAGCGTTCCACTGCCCTGCCTCCAGTCAGCATGTTGTCGTGCTTGTCCGTCGCGAGGAATACGTAGGCCTTTCGTGTTAGAGACATGTGACCGGCGAGTTTAGTTTAAGAAGTGCAGCTACCCAGAGCATGTCAAACTTCACATGACCGACATTTTGCACGAAACGGACAGACAGTCTGATCTTGAAGCTGACGTGCAGTCAGTACATAACCAGTGAAACCTCTGTCCAGGGACACATCCGTGGAAATAATCTGTGCCTTCAGAGCTGGTGTCTGTGTGAAAGCACTCTGAAACCGGACAAGTGGAACCTCTGTACAGGGACACATCTGTGACATTGTCCATCCCACGCCTACTAAAGTATAAATTTATTATTATGACACTCCATGTCCTTATAAAGACTGTCCCTGAATCCGTTGTCGCTCATCCGTGACAGTTTCCTCTACTTCTTTAGGTGAACTTCTCAGCTCTATGTAACGGCAGTAATACATACCAGTCACTGCGGCAACACCACTCACCGGAGGCCTGTCACGGCCGGTCTGTAGATCAGGCAGCCGCCCAGGTCTAATGCTTCGTTGCTTCCTAGATCCATCACCGCGCGACCTCGAATCAGACCGTTGGTCCGCAGCAGCGATAATTTCTGAGAAAACGGCCCACGAGCAGAATAAAGTCTTCCCAATGATAGCCCGGGTACGGTTGCTGGGCCAGGAATCATATCCTTCCAGTCGCAGGTCCTGTTGTGATCACAATAACCATACTGACCAGCATGCCTATGTCGACACGAAAGTATTTGCATGCCGACACAAAGCAATTCAAGCGATCCTCAATGTCACGTGCTCTTCGCAAACGTCTGATAATCGGAGGTGTTTGCGTGGCTTTCTCGTTGCCGGGCAGCCCCTGCTCGCTGTCCGTGTTGTCCGTGTTGTCCGTGTTGTCCTCTTCGCCTTCAGGTGCCTGCGCATGTAGTACAGCTTGCTTCTCAGCAGAACCCTTCTTTTTTCGCCATGCTTGCCAGCCACTTTGACCACTTTGACCCGATCGCTGCTTTCCCTTCTTTGCTTTCATCGCTTTCATCGCTTTCATTGCCCTCACATTGCCGTCGTTGTGTTGGACCTTGGCCGCCTTCATTGCTTTCATGGCTTTCATTGCCCTCGTGTTGCCATCCTGCTTGGCGGCCTTCTTGGCCTTCATGGCCTTCATGGCTTTCATGGCTTTCATGGCTTTCATCTACTATGTAGGTAAGCTCTGCAGTTGATGCCTTGACCCTGTGTCTGCGCCACAGGGTGTAGGTGCACTCGCCGGGCGCACATGTCAAACAGGCACTTATTGGTCTCACTGAATTTCGTTAATAATCCTAGTAAAGTTACTACACTGTTGGATATTATTCTGCTTGCGTTCCGCATGCGCACGCCGGCCGTGCAAGTATATTTACAAATTCGATAATATTATTCTGCTTGCGACATGAATTTACGGATGTGTGCGCAGCGGGTCCTGCAGGCATACGCGCGACGGGCGAGCAGGAGTACGCGTGGCGGGCGGTAAACTGACGCAAAACCATAAATACCGAGTATTTCTTTTCGTCGGGAGGGCAGCTGTACATGTGAGTTGAATGCTTCATTGAAATGAACATTCAATTCATTCAATAGCATAATAATCATAATAATAATGCTTGCGACGGCGCGCGCCGAGTGCGCGCGCCCGGCGCGCGCCCGGCACGCGTCCGGCGCGCGCCGGGCACACAGGTGTATACGTAGCAAGTGTACGCGTGTAGTATATTTGCACTATTCCATAATATTCTGCTTGCAACGGTGCGCGCCGGGCGCGCGCGCTGGGCGCGCGGGCGGGCGCGTGCCGCACGTACAGGCGTACGCGCGAAGTGTAAGCGTGTACTATACTATATTTACACTATTCCATAATATTATGCTTGCAACAGAATTTACACATGTGCGCGCAGCGGGTTGCGACGGGCGCGCAGGAATGACATGTGGCGGTCGTTTACCACCCAAAACCAAATATACCCAGGGTGCGCGCGCCGGGTGTGCAGCGGGCGCGCGCCGGGCGCGCAGCGGGTGCACGCCGGGCGTGCCGGACGTGATAATACAATTCTTTAGTCTGTTTGCAACGTGCACAGGTCTGCGCGCCGGGAGTTGAGGCGAACGCGCTCCGGGCGCACAGGCGTACGAGTGCCGGGCGCGCAATCTTGGAGTGGTACCGGCCGGATGTTTAGGGTTTAGGGTTTATGCAAACATGAGCAGCCGGACGAGCCTCCAAACACAATGTCGATCTTGCCAGCGAATTTGGCATGAAGAAGGCTTGACCTCAGGTCGACGAGTTCAGGGTTTAGGTCAAGCAATTTAGTAAGGCGCGTCAAGCAATTTGTTAAGCAAGTGACACGTTTTTTCTCGCCATTGCTGGTTTATTGTGAGACTGTGTATCCGTACATCAGTCCCTTTAAGTTTTTCGGAGACTGCGTATACGTACAGTCCGTCTATACGTTGAGGACTCTTCCATGCCTGCGAAGCAGAAACCAAAGCTGATCTCTGTACGTGTCCCGCATGCCCAGCAACACCATTGACAGGAATCTCACAGCGAACAGTGGACGGATGACCTCGCAGTATTGAACTGCCATCCGTCTAGCATCCGTCACTGGAATCCGTTCAAACTCAAACGAGTTGGCCAGTGCCCTCGCAAAGCCTTTCCATGGTTCCTCGATCAGGCAAATCCCAATCCCAGCCGGGAGGCTGCTCAACCAAGCCCCGCAATCTCTCTGCATCTACCGGGTTCACTTCCATTCGCAACTTTCCTTGGAGTACGTCGCATTGTCGAACCATGAGTACTTTCTGCATTGTTGGAATCCGTTCCTGTACACCTGCTTCCACAATATCACCTGCAGAGGATCCGCGTCTGTTGTGCTTGGTTTGGAAGTGCTGTAGCAAACTTCGTAGTTGCCGATCGCTCAAAACAGCCCGCTCCATTTGCCATCCCATTGACAAGTTCATCATGACACATCCCAGCACCAGGTCGGTGCAGATTCGCTGGAATTCTTCTCTCGTAAACATGTTTCTTTCCATTTCCGTAGTGGCATCGGCCTCGGAACCATCGCTATCATCCGAATGATAAGGAGTCGTTCGATCGTCATCGTCACTTCCTTCAGGTCCATGAAGCCTGCCAAAATCCGTTCGATCCATTGCTGCACTTCCGTGGCAGTACGTCGAACTGGTGCACTTCTTTCCTAGTCGTGTCTTTGACGATCTGCGTGTATGCGCATGTCAATAATACTGCCTTGTTTGCATGAGGACAATCGCCTCAGTCGGAGTACACTCGCTCAGACAAAAACGGTTCGGTCGCGTTGAATCTTGAGCTGAAAAGCTGCTGCAGTTCAACATGTTGAGCTTGGAAGCAACCCATGGTGCAGCCGTCAAGTCTTGGAATGCCGTGTGGCTTAGGCCGGGGCTCTTCGAGGATCTCGATGCGCATACTGTCTCAGCCTGGCCGCCGACAGACTGAAAGTGAGCAGAGGGATACTGATGCCATGCATGACTTTCCTTCTCTTCCTTCCCTTCCCGCCTCCCTCACATCACTCCTTGCTGCCTGCTCATTCCTCGCATCTACAGTCCCACCCTCATCTTGATCATTCCTTCTTCCTTCCCTGCTTCCTTCCTTCCTTGCTTCCTTCCTTGCTTCGTTAATTATTTTCGCTGTGTCTCTCTCTCTCCCTCTCTCTCTGCATCAGTCTTTGAGGGTCCGGCTCACCCCTGCTCGGGGTTCATCCTCACCCCTGTTCGCGGTTCATCCACACCCCTGCATGGGGTTCTCACGACCCCTGTTCGGGGTCCAGGCTCACCCCTTTTCGGGGTTCATCGGTACGCCCCTGTGCGGGGCTCTACCAGATAGATTTTTATAACTTATCTAAAATAGAACCAACTTACGATCTGGTTGTATCTTAGATATCTTAGGTTTTAAGTTAGGTTTCTTGGTTATAAGTTAGATAAGTTGTAGGCCAAGATGCATTTTACTTGGTGGCAACATATGTACACCTGTGGTAGTTAGGCGGAACTTGCGGCGAACTTGCCGCGAACTTAGGAAGAAGTTAAAGTGAACTTAGGAATCAACGTTTTTCATAGTTTTTCGTTTCTATGTTTTATACGATTGAAAATCGCTGAGGCTGATGATCCATTCAATGATGCATGAATGCGTGGTTCGTCATGATATATACAGCTATGCATTTACGTCTTGCTTATTCATTACATAGTAACCAGGAACGGCAAGCTCATCTATTATAAGTGATTCTGCTGTTAAATCGTCATGCTTGTTGTTGTATATAACCATGTTGGCTCAAGCTACTTTAGCTGTCCTTCGCAGTTGCTGTTTTTGGCGAGAGTGCCTTGAGCTGTTGGCTCGGCATGGCCCAGGCAGGTCAGGTGGCTCAGCAGCAGCGTCGGCCCAACCAGGACTACACGAGTGCCTGGCACTTGTTCACGGAGCGGCAGTGGACGAGAGTGAGCAGCAAGCTGACTCTGCGAGAGAAGGCCGAGTGTGTCTTGGAGGAAGCCTGGCTTCAGCTGGGGATGCGGCTCCCTTCTGAAACGACACTGGCGACTTTTACGGCCGTTTGCTTTCTGCTCAGCTCGGACAACGCGACAACAGCAAGCACTTGGCAGCTTGCTACTTCCTACCAGACAGTCAAGTCTGTTTGGAAAAGCCTTTCGAAGCGTTTGTTAAGGGTTCCGGAAGTGGAGCCAAGGGCACCTTTTCTACAGGTACTGCCTCAGAACTTCAACCAGCTTCCACAAGAGCTTCGGCTTCGCTTTGGGACTTCGCTCCCTGCGACCGTTGTGAACCGCCCGGTTCAGGACCAGGACGTTGCTCTTCTGACCGCCCGTGTGCCGATGAGGAGCCAGTCCAGCGGCCACGTTGCGGCCCCGGGTTCGGAGGGAGATGCGTTCCAAAGGGCCATGGTGGGATTCATGCATCAGATGTCTGCGAGGCAGCAGATGCAGCCGGATCTTCTGCCCGGCTTGCAGATCTTCAGGCAGTCCGGTCGGCAAGCTGCGGCCTCGCAGCAGCAGCTGCCTGCGACTCCGACAACTGCAGCCTCTGTTGCAGCCGCGCCACAGCTCGCGCTTCCGGCCCCACCAGCGGCTTCGGCAGCGCCACAGCTAGCTCTTCCCGCCCCAGCAGCTTTGCCGAGCACGCTTGTTGCAGGCTCGACGGAGGCCCCACAGCCGCAGGACAGTCCTCGTGAGCAAGCCTTGGCTTTGGCGAACCAGGTTCCTCAACCAGGCGCGGAACCTGCTTCGCAGGTGGCCTCGGTGCCATCTGCTGCTGGGCTTGCTTCCTTGCTGCAGGAAAGGCGCGACTTGGAAAAGGAGCAGAAGGTCGAAACGGCACAGGGCAAGGAGCAGGGGCCTTCTGAGGAGACGACCAAGAAGTCGACGAAGCCCGGCCTCAAAGCGAGGCCTGCGGCCTGCCCAGGTCTTCTGAAGCGTCCGGCTGCTGTGTGCCAGGTTCAGGAACCCCCGGCCAAGAAGCAGCGACCCGAGCCCGAGACGCTGCAGAAACCACGCAAGCAGAAGCCAGAAGCAGCGACGTGTGCCAGCACAAAGGCAGGGAACAAGTACAGCAACGAGACTGCGCACGCCGTGAACTGGGGTGTTTGCAAGGTTGAGTACTACACTCACAAGAGCTACATTCGCAAATGGGAAGGGGGCAAGCTCAAGATGATCATCGGCGCCTGCAGCGGTGATCACCAGAAGGTTTGCCATGCTCTGTGGCCTCACGTTAAGAAAGGCGCCAGCCTTGCAAAGCTGCAGGAGCTGCGAGAGAAACTGATGAGCAGGTAGGTTCATCTCCGATTCCTGCATGGGCATAGCAGTTCCAGACTTGCTTGACAGAGTCTGCGGAGCGGTTCCTGTCGATCTTTCTTGGATTGCCCGCCCATCCATTCATCTGTGATGTTTTCTACAAGTTACCTTCACAGGGAAGTTGCTGTTCGTGAAAACAGACGTGCGATGTTGCAACACACTCTCGTTACTTTCAGTTCTGTCCGAGGTTTTCCTATGCTTTAAATGAAGTCGTGAAGCAGTGCAAGGTGTATCTTGCCGCAGGTCTGTTTGATGCAGCGTTTCTGCAGGTGTTTAGGCTCCAGTTTGCCAAATGGCCTGTGCCTTTTTCGGCGCCTGTGGCAACCGGTGCTCTCCGGGGCATGTGCACTGCTGCCGGTTATGCCCGACAGCACACACGCGCGGCTGTGTGCGCAGACAGCTCCAAAGAGAGGAGGAGCGGGAGGCGCGGCAGCTGATGTCAAGGCAGCGCCGCATGACATGGCTGCATTCGGGACAAGGGCCGCGTCCGTGTGCGATGCGTGTCTGCTCCCGCCTTGTAGTGGCACCTCACAGGCACTGCTGCCGCTTGTGTCCGGCTTCGCATACCCGTCGGTGTGCTGCAAGAAGCCTAGCTCTGGAGCAAAGCCTTGGAACTGGAGCCGCGCTACCAGCGGTGACCAGCTCGTCTTCGAGCAGTGCAGACAGTGCGGCGGCAGCACTGGCGACTTCGACCTCCAGCAGTGCAGTTGTCTCTCCAGACGGCACTCAAGGCCCGGCGTTGCAGAACGCGGGGCCAGCCGTAACTGCAGCGGCCGCGTCGCAGCAGCAGCAGCAGCAGCGGCAGCAAGTGAGCTTCTTGCAGGAGCTGGATTGACTCATCCGGCATATATAGCTTTAGCAGGCGGACGGTTCGCCCGAGGCTGTCTTGGAAAGGAGAAGGGATGTCAGTCAGTCTTAGCATGAAGTTCTCATGTTCTTTTCTGTGTCCTTTTGCCTGCTTGTTGGACTTGTGTTTCTCCGCAGCCGTTTTTCTCAAGAGAACCCCTGTGGGGCGCAGGCTTCTTCGGAAGCCATGGCTGAGAAACCGCCGGAGAAGGACAAGGCCATTCTTGCAAAGTCCAAACAATCAATATATATATATATATACATATAGCTTAAAAGTGTATATATACTATATAAAAAAATAATATAATACAATATATATTTTATAATATAATCCAATATATTGTATAATATAATAGAACATAATTAGATATATATATATATATATATATAATATTATGTAAACCCAAAATCCCTTATGTAACTCTGTCGCAGGTGCCAACCTCCAGCTCGGAGGACGAAGACGACGACGACGACGACGACGAACAGGAGGCAAAGGCGCCTCGCAGCGTCTTTAGCCCTCCGAGCGCACCTCCGAGCGCTCCGGCGGAAACCAAGGACAAAAAAGAGAAAGAAAAAAAAAGGTCCAAGTCACGCAAACGACGCGAGAGGCGGGACAAAAGCAGGGACCGCGACCGCGGTCGCAGGGACCACGGTCGCTCTGGGCGCGCAGAGCGCAGCCGCGGCCGGCACCGAAGCCCACGTCCGGTGGACCTGCGCTCGGCGCCCCGTGCAGCGGGGCACTCCAAGCCAACGCGCCGGGGACGTCGCGGCCAAGGGGGTCCGGACGACGGCAAGAAGCACTCGGGCGGCACTGACGCCAAAACCGAGTGCAAGAGTTGCGGCCGCTGGGTCTCGGACGCCCCCGGGGCCTGGGAGCAGCACGAGCGAAGTGCGTTCCACCAAGCGTCCTTGTTTTGGCTGGACAAGAGCTTCAAGAGCTGGGAGCTCTGCTTGGAGGCCGGCAAGAAAAAGTCGGCGCTCTTGTGGTCGCTCTTTTACAAGAACACAAAGCCGTCGGAGCCGGCGCAGGCACCTACCAGGGACAAAAAAGAGCAGCGCAAACAGCCAAAGCGCCGGCCCTCTACGTCTCCCACGCCGGAGGCCAGGGACCCCAAGCGCGGGCCTGGCCCTCCCCCGGGTGGCGGCGGCAGCGGCGGCAGTGGCTATGACAAGGCCAAGGCCCTTACGTCGCTGTTTCAAATGGCGGTGGAAGGCTTGGAACGCATGTAAGCGCTGCTATAAGGAACTGCACGTGAAGCCTGCTGTGCGCTCGGCGCTCGCCTCGAAGGGTTGCAGCTGCACGCAGTGCTGCTGCTGTGCGCTTCCCTGGCAGGGTTGCAGCTGCAGCCTTTCCGCCGCTGCTGTGCGCTCCCCTGCGGGGTTGCAGCTGCACGCAGTGGTGCCACTGCTGTGCGCTCCCCTGCGGGGTTGCAGCTGCACGCAGTGGTGCCGCTGCTGTGCGCTCCCCTGGACGGGTTGCAGCACGCACTTGTGCGGCTGCTGTGCGCTCCCCTGCGGGGTCCAGCTGCACGCAGTGGTGCCGCTGCTGTGCGCTCCCCTGCGGGGTTGAGCTGCACGCAGTGTTGCGGCTGCTGTGCGCTCCCCTGCGGGGTTCAGCTGCACGCAGTGGTGCCAGAGCTGTGCGCTCTGCTTCTGCTACGGCACACAGCGGCCGAAAACGGCACTCCGCCGTGCTTGCCGGCATAGACGGGACCTCGAGCATGCTGGTGCCGCCAAAATACGGGGTCTTCCACTGCAGGGTTTTCGAAGCCTAAACCCCTTAAGCCCTCAAGTCTCTCGTTCTATATATCTATATAATGAAAAAAACTCTACAGCTTTCAACCCATGCACCCCCCTACAACCCTTGTCTTAAGTCTGACGAAATCCTTTTTTTTCTCTCTCTCTCTCTCTCTTTTTGTTTCTCTGTCGTTCTCTCTTTAAGAAACATAAACCCTATAAACACTAAGTATATAGACCCATAAACCCTTAACTTTTCCCTGCAATCCCTGAAAAGAGAAATGTAGGGATAATGTAGGATAATGTAGGATGGGTGTGCGCAACCACACTCTACACGATGTAGGCAGAATGTAGGATGAATGTAGGATAGCCTTCTACCAAAGTAAAGCTCCGCTCTCTGGAGCAAAAGCTTGTCTGGGCGGATGTAGGATGGATGTAGGATGAATGTAGGATGGCCGCCGCCTGTATCCGCAAAATCCTGGTTTGTGCCGGCTCTAGCTTCTGCTGCCTGCCCCTCCTTCTTGGTGCTGTGTCTCGCTGCGATGGCAGCGCCCGAAGCAGCGGCTGCTGCTGTGCTCTGCGTGAGCTGCAGACAGAAGCCTGAAGAAGCTTCGAAGGGCCGCCAAGAAGGCAACAAGTTTGAGTGCCAGTCATGCCTTGCTGTTCGCATGCTGGTTTACCGGAACTTGGGTGCCGGGGCCCTGGAGGAGTTCAGTCCGGAGCAGAAGCAAGACTTCTTTGCTCGCTCCAAGGACGGAGCCCAGGGCGGTCGCTACAAGTGGCCCTGTGTGCGCGCGGTGCTTGTCAGCAAGCACATAGAAAGAACTTTGACCTCCAACGAGGACAAGGTGACCACCGCCTCCAAGCCGCAGTCGGTCTGGGAGAAAGAGGGCTACTCGGCCGAGACCTTGAAAAACTGCCCCAGGTGGACCTGCCCAGTGTTGGGCGAAGTCGTCAAGGTTCCGCTCCACGAGAACGTCCTGCGAGAAATCCAGGAGACCGTGCACGAGAAGATCATGGAGAAGGAGCGCGCGCTGCGAGACGCTAAAGTCGGCAAGGCAAAGGCCAAGGCAGCTGCTGCGGGTTTCGGTGCCGAGCCGGAAGCTGCGGAGGCCGAACCCGACCTGGACGTGCCAGTGCTTGAGAAAACGGCAGCAGGTGCTGCCAAGCCCAAGCAGGCTGCCAAGCCGAAGGAGCCTTCGGCCAGGGCCACAGCTGCTGCCGAAAAGAAAGCCAAGAAGGAGGCCGCTGCTACGCACACCCTCGCGGCCAAGGTCGTGGGGCCTTTGACGGCAGCGCTCTCGACGCTGCAGTCCCTCAACAAGCAGCTGGCAAAGGAGGGTCTCGCGGACGCACAGAAGGACCTTGACGACGCCGGCGGCGAGTTCCAGACCTGGAAGAAGGCAGCCACTTCCGCGCTCCAGCTTGCAGAAGCCGGTGTTGTTCCGGTGCCTCCGCTTCCCTTTAGCAGCAAGGACTTCGCGGACCACCTGAAGAGTTTTAACACTCTGGTGAAGGAGGCTCGCACTACCCTTAAGACCCGGAAGAGGGAAACTAAGGACGCTCGGGACGCGGCAGCTGCCGAGGCAGAAGCACACGAGAAGGCTCCGGGGGACAAGCCTCCCGCGAAGCGTAGACGAGTGAAGGGCACCTGAAAACAGGCTGTTCCGACCAGCTTTCTTCGCATGCGGCTGTCGCCGCATTGCCTAATTAGAGTTGTCTGCATGCATCTCGGGGGCTTGGCTGTAGCATCCCGCAGGCCGTGCTCATGGAGCCTGCGACCGCATGCGCAGCTCTGTTTGACAAAGAAAAAAGCAACCCAGGCATGCTCGCTGGATGTTGTCGTCATGAAGAGATGTTGAAATTGGTGGGTTGGGTTTAGGGATCATGCAGGGGTTTGGGCTTGAGGGTGGCCTGGTTTAGGGTTCTGGGGTTCAAGGTTACGCTTTTAAGCTTTAATCGGATAACATGGTTTTCGTTACATATAGCACTTAACATGGGGCCTCTGTCTCTTTTTATTATATAGTTTGGGTGTTTTACCACTTGGCATTTTTGTGCTCTCAAGGTTTCATAGAAGGTTTTTGCTTCGGACGCCATGTCTACAATCGCAGCAGAACGGTCCACTGTCCTCGCTTCCTCAGCGTAGCCATGGCCAAGAAAGAAAGACAGAACAAACAAGCAACGACTGCTTTGGCGAAGCCCAAGCAAAAGGCTCGGGGCTGCAAAGCTTCAGCACCCGTGGCCACAGGCACGCCAGAGCTGGCCGTAACAGAGGTGCTCAGCAGTCCCGAGTCCGCTCGCCGGGCTGCGGCGCGAGCGAAAGGTGACCAACTAGCCGACCGCGTGAGGCTGCTCACCAAACGACTCGCTTTCGCCATAGAGACCACTGAGCAGTTTTGCCGCCGAAGACCTGACAAGCGTGAGGCAGCGAGCCAAGAAGTGAGCAGGGCTAAGGCCTTCCTGCTTCAAGCAAACCGGATGCTGAAATCTCACTTGTTCCACTGTGAGATTTCCGGCCAGATCGACCTGCAGGCTGCAACTGCTTGCGCCACAGAACTGCACCAGTTGGTTTGTGAGTTGAGGCGGCTTTGAATATTGCCGCCACTATCACGAGTGTATATAGGGAACAGCACAAGAACTGAACGAAGTGACACAACTTGCAAAGGGTCCAAAAACACAAACGCCGAAGCTGTGCATATGGCGCAACATGGACTGCACGTCAGCTTCATATATATAGGCGGGCTCAAAGCAGCTCTCCCTGAAGGAAACCCTTTAAAAAGGACACAGGCAACCCCAAGCTACAGAAACCTTGAGGTGAACCCATATCTATATCTATATCTATATATCTATATTATCTATATCTATATACCTACATATACTTCTTTGTATTTCTTTGTATATGTAGTTTAGTGTATACGTATGTGACATATGTTGCACAGTTTATTTGAATGTCCATGTTTCTTGTTCCAGCGTAGTGTGCGCGCGCCATGGGCCGCAAACGAAAGCTCAGCCAAGCCGAGCAGGACAACCTCAAGGAATGCTTGGCCGACACTGGTGGCCGGTGCTCGGACCAAGCGGTCCTGAAGGTCTGGAACAAAGCTTCCGAGCTGCGGGCGGGAGCTAAGCACGCGACTGCCAACGACGGTCGGCAGTTGACGGCAGAACTCAACGAGCCGTGTTTGCGGTGCTTCGAAACGCACGAACTGCCGACCTTGACTGGCGACACAGTTCGTTTCTGCTTGGCCAATCTTGGAGAGTTGTTGCAGGAAGCGACAAGGACGTCCCAGGAATGGAGCTTGGTTTTGGAGCGAGCGGTTTCTAGCGATGGCGGCAGAATGACGTGCATCCTATATCATGACGAGGTGACATGCGGCAACATCCTGGCCCCAAGGAAATCAGGAAAAGTTTGCATGCTGTACGCGAGTCTGATGGAGATGCATGCGTCGCTTAGCGTGGAGAATGCATGGCTCTGCATCGGTCTCGTGCAGCACCAAGACCTGGAGAGGGTTTCTGGCGGCATGTCACGACTCATGGCGCTGGTGAGCCGAGAGCTCCACAAGCACTCGGGCTTCCACCTGTCCCTGCCGTCCGGGCAGAAGTGGTGCAGTCTTCGTGCGAAGACGTACTTCCTTTCCGACGCCGAGGCGCAGCGCGCCACCTGGAGTGTGAAGGGTTCCAGCGGCCTGAAACCCTGCCTGTTTTGTTGCAATGTTCTGAGCAAGTCTTGTCTGCAAGACGTGACAGAGCCCTTCTGCAGCATCACGGCAGCAGATCCTCAGAAATTCCTGCCCTTCACAGACCAGGATTACTTTCAAGCTGCGGATGAACTGCAACATGCCGCATCCAAAACCAAAAGGCAGCAGTTGGAAAAGGTCTTGGGGACAACCTATGCAGAAGGTGGTCTACTGGTGGACCCCGTGGCCAGGGTGCACCTGCCGCCGTCTAGCAGTTGTGTTGACGTCCTTCATGTCTACTTCGCCAATGGAGTAGCATCCTGGGAGATAGGGAATATGATAAAAATCCTTGAGGAGGAAGGAATCTCCCTGGAGACGCTGCGTGAGTCAGCCTGCTCCTCGGATTGGCGCAAGGCCGCCACCGCGCAGAACGCTTCAGCCTACCTGCGAAATGTGCTGCTGCACCCCAAGATGTTCGACGAAACCGGTTTCAAAGGTCAAGGCCGGGATGCCTGGTCTCTTGTCTTCCTGCTGCACTACTACGTGCTCCAACTCTTGGAGGACAGGCAGCAGCTCGCACGGGAGAGCTTCTCCCTGCTGCGTGCCCTTTGCTCCGAGCTTCGTTGCCTCAAATACCGCTGCAAGCCCATCAATGAGGCTGCAATCTTGGACAGGCTGGTTTCCCTGCAGACAAAACACCAAGCTGCCTACGTGAAGTCCTATGGTGCAGAGGCGATCAAACCGAAGCATCATCACAGGTTTCACCTTGCTGAGAGTACCCTAAAACTCCACTGGCTGCCAAACTGCGAAGTGCACGAAAGCAAGCACAGGCATGTGAAAGGAGGCTTCCTAGAGAACCAAAAGAAAAGCATCAACAAGGGGTGGGAGCTGCAGAAGGCGTTGTTGGGCCGCCTTTTCCGCCAGACTGTGCTGGATGCAGACAAGTTCGGTTTGAATCACTGGGGCGCACCCCCTGCCGCGGTCCAAGTTGCAAAGAAAGCCTCGTGGGAGATGCGACAGAGATTGCAAGATGATACCCTCTGCGTCGTTAAAGAACTTCGTTTGGTGAGACTCAGTGTCAAAGCCGGCGATGTTCTGCTTTTCGACACTGTGGGAGGGGTCGTGACGCAATGTCTGGATGGAAGGCTGGCAGGGCCGTGGTTCTTAGCCAAACGGCTCAAGAATAAAATCTCTCAAGACTTTGGTTCGCTTTGGACGGCGACAGACGAAGATGCCTTGCTGCAGCCTTCGGTGGACCACGGCCTCCTGCTCCCCGCTTTCTGGCAATTTGTTGGAGACAAGGTCCTGTGCCTGCACTGAAGAAAAAGGAAGAGCCAGCTGCAATACGTTTCTTTCAACCCCACAAACCCTGCAACCCTTCACTGTCATTTTTGTGGTTCACACAAATACTCACCACGGAAAAAAATATGGAAATCAAGCAAAGACAAACTACTTGAGGGGAACTTAGGATGAACTTAAGGTTGGACTTCTTCAACTTAAGAAGGACTTGTGTAAGTTCACTTTAAGTGCATTCTATGGTACATAAGCCAGTTATATGTATAACAAGTAAAAAAATCTATCTGGTAACGACCCCTGTTCGGGGTCCAAGCTCACCCCTGTTCGGGGTTCATCCACACCCCTGCACGGGGTTCTCACGACCCCTGTTCGGGGTCCAGGCTCACCCCTTTTCGGGGTGCATCCCGCAGCCCTTTCGGCCTTGGTGCGGGTACGCCCCTGTACGGGGCTCCGACGACCCCTCTTCGGGGTCCAAGCTCACCCCTATTCGGGGTTCATCCCGCGGCCCATTCAGGCCTTGGCGCGGGTACGACCCTGTACGGGGCTCCGAAGACCTTGATGTGGCCACCTGACATCCTGACAGGGCCTGCACGAATGCCTACAACTACTTTTGCCTGCTACCTTTTAGGGTTGAGGCTTAGTTGAAGGTTTCGGGTGTTGGATTTAGGGTTCAGGTTTTAGGGGTTAGGGGTTTAGGGGTTTTAAACCTCTTTCCTGATCAATGCCTCCTTACCTACATGCCCGCCTACCTAGCTATCTATCTACCTACCCACCGACCTGGAAGCCTGCCGACCCACCTACACCAACAAGTACCTTCCCTCCTGCCAATCTACTTATCCATACCTACTTGCCTACCTAACTATACCTCTCTACCTACCTGTGTGCCCCTTCCTACCTGCAGCTTCTGGGCTTGAATGGGTGGGCGGGTTTGGGGGTTGGGTGGGTTGAGAGTTTAGGGTTCAGGGTTTAGGGCATGGGCTGGACGTTACGAAAGTTCAGCTTCCCTTTGATGTTTAATCATGAACGCACACGCTAATTTTCAAGTCGTTGTGAATGGTACAAAAAGCTGACTTTAGGGTTTCAGAACACAAAATCTCAAGCTTCTTGTTTTCGTTGAGCCACAAGAACACCAAGTTGCATATGTTTGGTTTGCTCGGCACAAACGAATCTTCAAAAAATATTTTGATCTTCAAAAATATTTTGCAACAAAGAAATTCCATGTGAACTACAAAACTTGGGACAGGCAATTATGTCAGTATGGCTTTGATTTTTCGATGTACATGTTTTCACATTTCGATCAAACCAAGTTTCAGGCATTGATTTTTCTATCGAGCCACAAGCACACATCTTTTTGTACATGTCCGGCATCTCGCTTCTTCCATATAGACCCACAAGAACACAGTCTTTCAGGTATGCATCTTCATTTGGAAGAGACCAAGTTTTCAGGTTTTGTTTTTCCACTGAGCCGCAAGAGCACAAGTTTTCACATGTCCAGCATGTCTTCCATTGAGTCACAAGAACACACATGTCTTGCTACATTCCATGTCACATCAACAACATAAGTCGTAGGACCCGGTTCCATAATGGAAAGGACCCGGTTAGCCCCGGACTGGCATATTCCACCAGAAGGGAAAACTTCTTCATGGTCCACTCCTTCGAAGGCCAGCTCGTAGGCATTGTAGCTTTCACCCATGGCTCGGGATTCGGTCCTTCCTCCGTAGGAGAGAAGTACCTACACCCTACTCGACTTCACGGTTCCGGGTGCTCTGTAAGAGGCACCCTTCCCCGATCCGTCGGGTCAGACCTTAGTTGTTCCTTAGTTGGGGCTGTGTTATAGCCCCTTCATCAGCGTCTATACACTGACGTTGCTGCCATGCAATGTCCTCAGATTCATGTGCAACATGACTGACACTGACATGAGCTCGAACAAGGCTGCGAACATTCCTCGCAATCGACCGCCATGACACATCAATGCGCTGCGACAAACTGCTCTTCGATTCGTGGTCCAAGCAATCATCCATTCTCACCATCAAACGATCCGCTTCAGGCATGTTAGAGAACATGATCCTGCGTCCACCACCATCGCCACCAGCACCAACACGGTCATCAATCTTGACCTTCGTCACCTTGCCACTTGAAACAAGAGCATGCAACTCTGGCCAAGACCAACATGAACATGAAGAAGGCATGTCAAGCGAAAAATAGACGTCGGAAAATTCCGCACACTTCTTCAGCAGGCGGTTGAGAGATTTCAAGACACTTCTGAAAACTTTGTACTTCCCACCGGAACGTTTCTCACCCCCCACGCAAGCCCCTTCACTACTTCCAGGACCAACACCTGATCGCAAAAGCGATGCCACGAATAGCACAGGTGTGCGCAGGTCATTCCGGCACGCGTCCTTCATCGCACCGATAAGGCTGTCCTCATCGGCCTTAGAGCCAATTAGCTCCTTGCAAGTTACGCGAGCGCGTCCCTTAGTGGACTTAGGCACGGCGTAGCCATTGCCCAAGCCACAGAGGTCAACAATCATGCGGTCAGGCTTTCGTCCACCAGCCTCCGACGGCATTGCTACCAATCTCCCATCGCCCGTTGCCTGAAAATTCAAAGCCTTAAGCAATCTCCTGGAGATTTGGCTAGTCAACTCGCATTTGTCAGATCGATCCTTAGCGTCCGAATCGGTCATGTGCAAATGTTTGGACGAGCACACGTCAGACGACTTAGGATGCAACGCGACGTTTGCGGCAATGTACTCCCATTCATCCTTGCAGTAGCCGAGCTCAACGGCGGTTCCGGGAGATACAGGATTCCGAAAGGTATAACGTTGCCCGTGAGTGCATCCTTGGATCTTGATGCTCTTCCACATGGCATCTTCCTGAAGTCCCTTGTACTGCTTGGTTTCCTGGACTTGTACTCGAGGAGGTACTTCGATGATGATTTGGAACCCCCACGACGCCGCTCTGCGCGCAATTCTTTGGACGACCTCCCCCCATGGGTAGTCTGTCCGCAATCTGGCCCTTTCAGGGTTGTCAGCGATTTTTCGACTCAGCCACGAATTCTTGCCCAACACCCCTGCGCCAATGAAGATCACGGAGTTAGGGTTGTTTTTCCTCGCTTCCACCACATCGAAGAGGTAGGCACACATGGCGTCGTCAACTTCTCGCCCCATACTCAGAACATTCACTTGCAACCCAGGGTCGTAGTGAGAATCGGGAGCATGCTGCGCACTGCAGTCCTTGCCAGGAGCATACTCATTCCACCAGTTCTCCTCATCGACTCCTACCAATGTCCACACCGTCACTGCCTTTGGAGCATCTTTGATAGTGATACGGTATTTCCACCGGCTGTAAGGATTCTTGTAAGTATGGACAAACCCTCCATCGTGGTCGAGGAATTGGATCACCAGGCCCTCCTTGGGTTTGTTTTCGGCGAAATTGACCACGTGAGGCACAATTGCTCCATCATATCCTTGATATTCCCTTTTCTGTTCATCCGCATCATGCCATACATCCTCGTACACTGACGACCATTGGTCATAGCCGAATTGGGAGGCTTGACTTTTGGACTGGCCGTTGAAACAAAGAGGTAATGTAAAGCCCTGGTACCCCCCAGGGATGGCACGCGCCAGTGTGACAACCACCGCTCGCCATTTGGCGGGCAGGGCGCGCACATAAGACTGGCCCAAAGGCGGTTCAGGAGGAGGCAAAAACGGCGGCGCAAGGACGTCCGCAATAGCGGCTGGGTGCAAATGCCCCCGTACCGGATGGTACTGAAACACAGCACGCTCCACATAGCGGTCGAACTTGCCCGGTTGCTCAAGGATAGCAGCACGGTCCTCCATTTGGTGCCACTGCCCTTCACGAAGAATCCAAGTCGACCGAAGGTAGCGACCAGGCGGCAACGCGGAAGGCGGCACCCGCAGCATGCGCGGGAACTTGACAACCAGGATGGGGTCCACACTGTCATGTTCTTGCAAGCCTTCCTTACTCGACAATCCAGCGCGATACAACACCTGAGGGAGGATCGGCGTCTGTGTGTAAGGAAAACAAGGCACCTCGCTCTTGAACGAGTAATGCTGTTGGCCCTTCTCATCCGTGCTTTGTGTATGAGTAGGGCGCATCAGATCCATAATCTCTTGGGAGCCAATGAGGGCCGGCGGAAAAATGTTGATGAGCTGACACGCATGTGTCCAGGACACAGAACCCTTGAACGACTTGGTGTGTATGTCCGCTGACATCTTGGCAGTGACCTCATAGGCAAGAGAAACGTAACCTTCCTGAAAGATAGAATGCATCCATCCAATGCAGATGCCGTGGGTACGTTCCAAATGACGCATAGTCGGATTCCTGCCCGTGCGAATCACCCCGATCATGGTCTGGTTGTCGTCGTAGAAGACGAAGTCGGGGTCTTGCCCCCCAAGCTGCTGCCACAACGTGATAGCAGGCAATCCAAGACGTGACATGGCAAAGTCGGCCGCGACGATCTCGGCCTCAGGTGTGGAATGACTCAAGCACCCCTGCCTTTTGCTAAGTCCCGCCAAGGGAAATCTTGTGTGAGAACCTTGAATGTGCAAGTGAGCCCCGGAGGTAGATTTCAAACTTTCTCCACAACC
>CAJNDT010003423.1:0-23046 GCA_905221615.1 Symbiodinium sp. CCMP2592
GAGGCTTGCAAGGCGGCAGATGCCGAGGTGAAGGCGGAGAAGCTCGTGCAGATGGCTCCAGTGGGCACTGGCGGAGGGAGCAGCCAGCCGGCAGAGTTTTCTGAGTCAGGTGGCAGCAGCCCGCCCCTCCACACACAGGAGTCGCCGAAACCGACGACTTCGCATGCACTGAACATTCGCAACGCTATGAAGCCTAAAGGTGCACACACAGCTCCTGAGAAGAAGCGTGGCCCTGACTCCCAGAAGAGGGCACCAAGAGGCAGCAAAGACACGTTCGCAGGACGTCGTCCCCCGATTAGCGTAGCGAAGCTCGAGATCTACAACGTGATGAAAGCGGACTACCATCGCATCCGGAAGGCTCTTTCCGAGCAGGGCACAAAGAAAGGCAAGAAGAAGGTGACCTTGTCCCAGGAGTCCTACTGGCGACACATGCAGAAGGCCATGGGTGACGTCGAGGGCTCAGCCATGGAGCGTTTCACTCAAGCTTCACAGTCTTTTTGCAAAAGCATCATGGACTGAGTGTTTATCATTTTTATGGGGTTTGCGTGCCTTGTGCAGCGTGATGCGTGATGCCTGCCGTTGGTGTCACTGTCAGCTGTCCACTGTGCACTGTCCGGGTTATTGCAGTCAGTCCTGGCAGTGCTCATGATCATTGCCAGTGCGGCTGCAGGCTTGAGGGGTGTGTCAAGCTGCGCAAAAATGATCTCTTTCTCAGGTGCCTGTGAGTGAAAGTGTTAGCCAGCTATCAAGTGCTTTTGTCTTCAGCCAACCTCATGAGTTTCGCAGTCTTGGGGTTCTTCCAGCCTGCATTTAGTGCTGCAAGCCTTGCCATGGCAGTCCCCACCGCTTTGGTCAACATGCAAGTGTTCGGCATCACTTTGGGTATGGCTCTTCGGTCTTCACTGTCCACTGTCGCTCGTCCACTGGCTGTTGTGGAGCTGTGGTGCTGCGTGGCGTCCGTTGCAATGGCTGCCGAGAAGGCTGGCTATCGACAGCTCGCCATGGACAAGGACCGGATCCAGGGAGTGACCGATGATGACGCGTCGGATGACACAGAGAACATCTTGACCAAACGTGGCTTTGAGAATGCGTTGAAGGCGGTCTTGCAGATCGACGAAGGTGGCCTGCTGTGGATGGCGCCCGTCTGCAGCAGCTTTGTGTTCATGAACTCTGTGAAATGCCAACGTACTGTCAACCGCCCAGCAGGTAACACTGCGTACCCGCCTGTGAAGGAAGGCAATCGCATGGCCAGCATTGCAGCTTTTCTGTATGCCCTCGCAATGTTGCGTGGGGTCCACCCTGTCATTGAACAGCCAGCGCGCAGCATCATGTTCAGGTACAAGCCCCTCGCCAAGGTCCTCAGCGTTTTCCACCATTGTTCCGCCACCTGTGCCAGGTGCCATTTCCAGGTGGATGCTCCCGAAGGCGAGAGGTTCCTGAACCGCTACAAGTTTGTTGGTGAGACATGGGTGAAGAGTTTGCAGCAGAACTGCACATGCCGTGACGGGATTCATAAATCCATGGTCAAGGAAGATGAGCAGGGAGGAAGGACTGGCGATCGGAAGCTTCTGAAGGAGAGCCAGTCCTACCCCCGGAAGCTGGGAAATTGGATTGTGCACAACTGGTTCGAGCAGCACAGGCTCATGCCATGCTTCCAAGAGTCCACTGTCCCACTGTCGCCTGTCCCTGTGCAGAAGCACACCAGCACGAAGTCAGTGTGGAAGCGGCCAAGTTCAACTTCCAGTTCCGATCCTGATGCCAAGAGGCAGAAGGCAGCTGGGGCACAGTGTGGAAGCGGCCAAGTGCACCTGCCAGTTCGGCCCCTGTTAGCAAGAGGCAGAGGAAGCAAAGTTTCCAAATTCCGTGCAGCAGCTGGAAGCGCTGCTTGTGAGATTTGCTCGCTGGAAGCTGCTCCTGACAAATTAGAGGCATGAGCCGAAGGTTTGCGGTGGGTTAAAACAGTGCTCAGCACCTGCGTGTGCAGGTCCTTGAAGGGGGGTGCTGCTGCTGGTGCTGCTGCTGCTGCTCCTGCTATTGATTGCTTGTTTGTATTGTGAATTGCCATGATGATGCTTGTTAGCACAGACAATAGTAGTAATTAGTAGCTGCACTGCCAGAACTGCACATGAACTTTTGTTGTTGGCTGCCACGGAGGCTGTCGCTGTAAATTTTGGCTCCAGAACTGAGTCCACTGTCCACTGTCCCTTGTCGACTGTCGACACTGCCATGGACGTCCACTGTCCATTGTCGACTGTCGTCGCCGCCATGGACGAAGCCCCTACTTAAATCCTCTCGCCGGCATCGGAGAGCGACTCCGAGGTCGAGGATGTTCAAAGGGAGCTCGAGAACCTGGAGCTCATGTCCGTTTCCGCCGAGGGCGAGACTGAGACCGCTTCTGCTGAAGACTTGGCGAAGGAATTGAGTGTGCTGCTTGATGAAGAGCTGGGAGAAGTTCGCATATCAGTGAAACGGATGCAGATGACGGAAATATGTGTGTGGTGCGGGATGGTCTATTTCGAGCAGTACCTTGATGGCTATGAGCGCTGCCGCCTGGACTCATGTTTTTCTGAGCAGTATCACTGCTCGTGCAGCGGTTGAACCGCTTGTGTGCGATGTCCATGGATCACACGCCGTAATTGCCTTACTACCCATGGATCACACGCCGTATAATTGCCCTACTACAACACCGTCCATTGTTCACTGTCACCTGTCCACTGAGACGAGTGACGGTGACAAAGCATCCATGAGACTGGCAAGTTTCCAGTTGTGCCAGACGGCAGGAAATTAACAGTTGGCACCAGCAACTTGCCGCAAGAGCCGGGGTTTTCAACATGCTCTTTGCGTCTGAGAAAAATGACCTGGGCAAGCCTGCTATTTCGCCATCATACCACAGTGGACAGTGCACAGTGAACAGGACAGTGGGTGTGGGTGAGGGCAAATAGGTGGGGAAAGGCGAATTAACCGATGGAGGCGTCGGTTAATTCGCGACCTTTTTAATTGTGGGGGAGGGATTCGGGGCTTGCGGAGGGTGAAACTGAGGGATTCTGTGAACCACTGCGAGTGACAGTGTTGGCCTGCAGGTGCTGGGGTCCTACCTCAACGAGCTCAGACTCTGTCCACTGTCCACTGTTGCCAGCAGCAGCAGTCGCGTGCGCAGTGCGCGCGCAGTGCGCGCGCATATATCGTGTGTGCGCGCGCTATGCGCGCAGAATGCTGCACAGGCTGCTGTGAAAAAGTGCACGCGCTGTGCGCGCGCAGTGCGCGCGCAGTGCGCGCGCAATGTTCACGCTGTGCGCGCGCAGTGTGCGCGCAGTGCGCGCGCAGTGTGCGCGCAGTGCGCGCGCAGTGCGCGCGCAATGTTCAAGCTGTGCGCGCGCAGTGCGCGCGCAGTGCGCGCGCAGTGCTGTGTGCGCATGCAGGCTGTCATGTGTGTGCACACTGATGTTGTAGTATTACTACATTACTACATGTTCTACTTTTACATAAAGCAGTTGCTTTTCTGTTAATGTTTGCATTTGGGGCCTCTGTACAGAACATATGACAAGTTTCTGGAGCATGCAGTGTTCTGTGCTCGAGCTTTAGAGAGAGAATGTGGCATCAGCATCATGTTCTTCATAATCATGAACAATGTTGTGCAGAGTCTGCAAATTCAGGGCAGTAGCATTGCAGAACGGACAGCACTAGTTCATCCAACGTGCAGTGTACACTCACTGTCCACTGATATTGTTGGGCAGCAGCATTGCGGAACGGACAACGACAACACTAGTCCATTGTCCACTGTCCATTGTCCACTGTCCATTGTCCACTGTTTGTGGAGAATGGGCCGGAAGGTCAATAGAAAGAAGAAGAATACTGCCAAAAAACCCGCCAGCAATCGGAGTGGCAGATCTGGTAAGTCGGGATGGGCACAATGGACGAAGAACAAGGCTGAAAATGCCAAAGAGCAAGAAGCAGAATCGCGAGAGCCGCCAGAATCAGAAGAAGACTCGCCTTTTTGTCATGTGGACGTGGAGGCTACAGATGATGTTGATGCATGTTCAACTCGAACGGTGAGCACACAAACGCCACGTTGGATTCGCCGTGTTCAGCCGGCGAAAGATGAGAAGGACTCGTGCTGTTTTTTCTCAATTGTGTTGATCAGCCCCGGTGCTTGCAGGACCTGAAGAGAAAAGGACGAACCAGCATGATGCATCACAGTCTGTGCCTGAGTGATGCTTTCAACAATGTGTTCCCATGCAATGTTTCGAGCCAGGTCGGGCTCTCGATGGCTTTGGCACCAATGAACTACTGGACTGTGGCCGGATGCTGTTTTGCCACTGACTACTACACTACTACCAATACTACCACAACTACTGGTTTGCAAGCTGTGTGGATTGCACGCAGGCAACGTTGTTCTCTTCCGCCCCGTGAAGAAGAAGCTGGCAGAGCAGAACTGAGAGCAAAAAAAAGCGCCATTGTTTTGATTGCAACTGAGTATAGCTGCATCTTGGGTGGGGTCTTCCCTGTGCACAGGAGTAGTAGTAGTAGTAGTAGTAGTAGTAGTAGTAGTAGTAGTAGTAGTAGCGGTAGCAGTAGTAGCAGCAGTAGTAGTAGTAGTAGTAGTAGGAGTAGTAGTAGTAGTAGTAGTAGTAGTAGTAGTAGTAGTAGTGGTAGACGTAGAACAATGGACGGTGGACAGTGTCGTGTATATTCCCTCTGGCAACAATATATTCATGACATCGTTGATGAGCCTGCCCTGCCCCACCCCAGTCCAACTTGCAATCTGTTCCTGCTGTTGCTGCTCCGGCTTTTGCTGCTGTTGCTGTCCACTGTTCACTGTTCATGGTCTTCAATGCTCACTTTAAATCCTGCTTTCAAAGCCCCTCAAGGCTCCCAAAACGAAAAGGTCAGAAGGTTAGATACCAACGAACGGAAGGTCAGTTGCTTTGAACAGGGATTGAAAGGCAAGGGGCCAAACCCCCGCTACGGCAAGGGTGCCGATGGCACGCTACTGAAGAGCGCTATCCACCATGGAGAGCACCTCTACTCGCTAGGGCGGGAGGACGTGGCACTTATGTGTCGCTACACCCACCCTCCCGCTAACACGCCCCAGGGGGAGCGCGCTAGCGAGTTGCTGGCCATGCTGCTACCAAGCTGCTATACGCAGTACCAGCCTGGTCGCTGCCGCTACTCCCTCGGCCACTGGGACGCTAACGCCTGTATTTTCAGGTGCGCTACGACCTGCGAGGTCTGTTCGCTAAGAGCCTGTAACAGGCGGATGTGGTTTAAGTGCGACGACCACCTCACTGTTGTGATGGGTGCAAGCAGTGGAGCCGCGGGGAGGATTGGGGCGGCCGCTAAAACGGGCAGCCCCTGCCTCGCTACAGGCCCCGGCCTTGCTACTTGCACCCGCTACTTTTGCTTTGCATGCGGCTACTCTTGCAGCGCCCTCTGCTGCCGACCGCTAGCTGCAGCAAAAGTCCAGGTCGTCCCTCGCTACAGTTGCCAGTGTGTGCGCGCTACAGTCATGCTACACACCAGCCCGGGCTGTTCGACATCATAGCAAGCATCACTTAACAAAAGAACCATCGATTAGCTTATTCGATGGTTAAATCTTGGTTTTTCACTTCTCGATATTGGATCGATGAAAAATATCGCAGAACATGCACGTCCTGGAACTTTGCCGTCACGTATACAACATGCTCCGGAAATTGCGATGGAGCTGCTGATCTGGCGCAGAATTTTGTTGAGTGGAGTGAAAATTCACAGCTTTCGGTGTAAACGTGGATCAAAAGTTGTCGTGCCTACAGCAACCTTGTTGTAGTTCTGTGTTGCCCTATATGTTTCCTGCTAAAAAATGTTGTTGTGGTCGTCGTGGTCGTAGTCGAAGTTCGCAGTCGTGGTCGTCGTTGTCGTCGTCATTGTCGTCATCGTTTGTGCTCTGGTGTGTGGTCGCGGCTTGGTCTGTAGATTTTGTATCATGTGTTTGTTATATGTGTGTGTTTGTATGTATATGCATGTGTATATATATATAGATATATATGTATATGTACATATATATATTTATATGTTCACACACCACCACCACCACCACCACCACACACACACACACACACACACACACACACCCCAGAGGGCAAGAGCAAGAGAGAGAGGCAGAGAGTGAGAGAGAGGCAGAGAGAGAGAGCGGGAGACTGCGACAGCGGCACAAAGCTCTCCGGTGCAATCGCTCCGAGGGATTTTTTATCGCCACCGAAGGCAAGCCTGCAATGCATACTTCATGCATGCGTGTTTCGCAAGATTTGCCGGTTGGCACTTGGAGGCGATGCCTTTGCACCGCCTCACAAAATCTTCGTTGAGATAGTTGTGCATATGTCGCAAGTTAAGAGGAAGCGTATCGAAGATAGCGTGCTCGACCATGTGATTTTTCGGTCGCACCGGCCACCGGCACAATCCTGCCTGTAATGCTTCTCCGTTGAGGCGGGCATAGCCCGCTCGAAAAACCATATAGGCCGTTCTCATAGTCTGAACTGCATCACCGGAAAGCTTTCTCCCACTTTTCAGCATGATTGTCTCAAGAGTGGCGAGGGACATACATACACCTGCCCGAATCCTTGGGAGCGAGATTTAAACTCGGGTTTGGTATCTAGGGTTTGGGGTTAGGGTTTAGGGTATAGGGTTTAGGGTTCAGGGGTTAAGTTTAAGGTTTGGGGCTTGGGTTTAAAATTTGGCCAAGGATCTCGTAGAAGGGATCACCGGGGTGCTGTTCCAACAAGTATGCCATAAGCTGACCCAACCAAAATATGGCATAGCGTGCTGCTGCTGCCGAGAGATGCTTTTGCGATATGTTCAAGTACTCCTTGGAAGTAGGATGAAGGGTGGCACTGGTGAAAAGCTTCCTGGAAGCTCTGTCCACCACACCTGTCGACTTAAGCTCCATACAGTTCGATATAGGGTTTAGGGCACAGGGTACCTTATTTAAGGTACTAGACTCCAGCTCGAGCCTGCGTCTTCGCACCAGCTTCGGTAGGACTCGAAGAGTGATGATAGCTCAGATTCTCGCTGCGGCCCATCGCTAAGATCGCAGAGCAAGCTTCCCAAAATGTCGGGGTACATTGCCAGGTGCAGCAAGTGCATAATGTCCGGCCAAATTCCTTAATCTAGAATCTAGAACAAAAACATCCTGAACATCGGGCTTATAAGCCTCAAGGTGTATAGTCTCAAGGTTCCGGGCTCCAAAGAGTCATAACTCTAGCTGGAAAACCCAAGACCCTAAACCCCAAACCAAAAAACAAATATTGAACAAAATCTGATAACAGATTTGTGAGCTTCGCCATGGGCAGAAGCCCGTGATCTGCGTCAGCGGGCTCGCCCCGTGGATTCGGCGAAACTCGTCGGCGTCCTTCAGCAGCGTCTGTCGGTGTGCAGCCTGCCCTCCGAAGTTAACGAACAGCAAGTTTGGATCATTTGCAGCCCCATGGTCGTCGTTGACGTAAGTCCATTGAAGTGCCTCTCGGGATCTCGGGTTCGCACAGATATTGCTACTTCAACTTCATACAAGTGTGCATGCAATCCGCCTCGCATAAAAAGCAGCATTGTTGTCGGGAATAATCGCCTCAAATCGGCGGCAAGTTATTGGGTCGGTTTAGGGTTCGGTATAGATTTATAGGGCTATATATCTAGGGTTTAGCGAAAATATAATGAAGCTGAGGTTCGCTTCAAGAAAAAAATTTTCTTGATGAATTCAAGGTCGGCCTGGAAGCCGTCAAGGATTCCGCACTTTCCGCCTGCTAATGGGCGCCCTGCGACCTTCCACCGGAGGGGTTCGTACTCGTTGCTGAACAATCGTCCCCAAGCATCGGTTGAGGGATACCGGCCGCTTGCTAGCGATTCCATAGACCAGGACAAAACTTCTAGAATAGCCCATCTTGATTCATCGCTGTGATACATCATGTTCAAGCATGATAACCTCGGATGCAGGATCATGGTTATAAACTTCGCCTCGACACCGATTGGAATTATATGCAGTCCAGTCGCAAGAATCTGCCATCCATCGTGGACGATCTACTAAGCGGTGAGATCAAGCAGAACATCTCGAATTTCTGCTTTTCTTGGTTTGGACAGAATGAAGGCAAAGCTGTTGTATATCACAGCATGTCGCAAAACTTGTTTGCAAATGGGCTGCTGGTGAACTCTGCCCCATCGCCATAGAGGCGTAGCGGAACACAGTCTCCCCAGTCGGATGCCTGAACTTCGCCATGTCTTTAACAATAGCACCAAGACACGGCACGTATACCTCGATGCAGCTGAGGAACATTACTCAGGATCGGATGATCCCGGCACCACTGCTGATCTTGATCTGCCCAGTAATCCCGAACCTTGGATTGCACGGAATGCCAAGCGTTTGAAATCGAGACACAGTGGGCTTAGGGTTTCAGGCTTGAGTTGGTGTGTTAGGATTTGGGGCGTAGCTTGTATTTCTGCGATCCAGGCTAGCAGCATGCTGAGTGCTCTCGTAGAGCAAATCCGCATGACCAGCATCATGCAGCGAAGCGAAAATCTCGTGAGGAAGAAACATGTGGTGGGTGACCTCCCGGGTAGTTCTAGCCCCACGAGCATCCTGGTAGCAGGCTGTGAGGGGGAACCTTGGTTCGTGTGTTCGGAGGATTTCTGGCTTTGTACGATTTGGACGGAGCAGTGCAGCTTGGGCTCGTAAATGTCATCGGCAATGCCTTCCTCCAAGGCTGCTTGTGTATCCATCGTTCCAAGAGTCGCATCTGCCCCCAGGAATTAATTTCCCCACGAAATGAAGTGGCCAGCTCCAGCAAGTCTGGCCTCGGCGGGTGAATCGAGGCCCAAGTACATTCATAACATTAATGGACGAGGTGCGGCACCAGGGCATGAGGGAGCCGGTACACACTTTGCAACGATGTCGCCACATCCGCCAACGGAACCTTCAGGGTTTGGAGGGATCTTATTGTTTCTGTCATGTAGTCGTGACATTGATCGTGCACAAACCATGCACCTGTCCATTGGAAAGATGTTTCAAGACTTGGTCGCAGGTCTCTTGCACATAGTTTCGCATGTAATCGCCAGCATCATTCGAAGAAGCGGACATCACCAAAGTCTCTATATGTTTAGGGTCTGAAACAGCTAGGGTCTGGGTGTGGGGTTCAGGGTTTATGTTGGTTTAAGAACCCACACTCGGGACTGGGCTCGTGCTTATGATGAGGCTTCGGGGCTCGGGTTCATGGGTTTCGGCGCTCACGGGGTTCAATTTAGGGTTTACAGCTTATAATAGGGTTTGGGCTTCTACGGTTGTCCATGATGACACAACAGCTGGGCCAGCTGAGTTGCAAGCTGAGGCGGCACAGCACTGATGCACTGGGACGACTTCATACACATGGTCACATGGGTCTGCAGGCAGCGACTGCTCACGACTCCAATCTTTTCTTGCGGACTCATCACGAGTATTCGCAGCAGGAACACAGAAGCCATGCGTGTATGCATGGGGCAGGGTCTCGAGTGCTCAGTGTCCCCGGAAGTCTGGAGTGGTTTTATGCATCGGGCTAAGCTATGCGTGCAGCCGACTAGCAGAGTCTAAGATGCCTGCTGCATGCACACCGGCCACACACACTCCGATCCTGCAGACCCCAGGAAAATTAAAGCCATGAGCTCACTTCACCCGCTTTGCAGGTGGCTCCTCGTCTTCTGGCCACTCCTCTTGCGGCTGCGTGCCATCTCCAGGCTCGTCATCGTCGAATGCATCATCATCGTGCTCGTCTCCTTCTCCCAATTTCTTTTTTTCTTCCTTCTCTCGCTTGCGTTTCTCTGCAGCAAGGCCTGCAGAGGGAGAGATGAACCATGTGCACATCGATCATGTACATGCCAACCATATACATTTGAGGCCAAAGTGCGTCGCTTGTGGGAGTCGACGATGTCTTCTGCATCTGTGATGATTTTGCCCTTTGCCTGCAGGGATGTGGAAACATGATGGTCTTGGGCTTAGGGTTACTATTCTAGGGCTTATAGGGGCTTAGGGTTTAGGTGTCGTTGTGGTTTTTTATATGAGACATGCACACGGAAGCCTCCAGTGCCGGCTTGTGCTCATCCAGGGCAGCAACACATTCCTCCGTAGGCGTGCAGGCGAAAACCATTTTCTGAAGCCTCGGGTTGATGCATATACTCGAACATGACTCGGTCGATGATGCATGCATGCAGCAGCGACTGGTCGCAGATTAAAGTAGATAATGCCACTCCGAGCATCTCGTTGAAGATGCCGATGCAATCCGTCGAGATCTCACCGAGGTTCTGCACCATTTTCTGTCGATCAGGCAAGCACACGTTGGATTGGGACATCAGAGGGTTAACTTTTGGGTTTAGGTGGAATGAATGTGAGGCCTGCAGACATGACCCAACAAGATCTGATCCCTGCCTCCTGGTTTTTGATGCCATAAGACGTAATCGAGGTGGCCAGCAGAACAGCTTTATCCGAAAGGGCCCGTACCCTGAGTTGGGTTTGCATGCTGCGTGGCAACAAGCAAGCGAATATATGTAGCTTCGGAACCCCATATGATCACGTTGAAAGTCTTTGTTCATCTTCTCGTCGGCCGTCAGCTCCTCAACAGGCACCGTTTTGGTATTCGGGGGGGAGAGTTTAGGGTATATGGGGTTCTAAGTGGTTAGAAGCGTTTCAGGGCCAGGGCTTTGGTGTGTGTAGGCTTGGCTACATGCAGGCCACAGTCTGGATTGGGGTTTAGGTTGTAGGGTTATACGGTGCGGCGTGGGTTTGGGGTTTAGGGTTCGTGGTTTAGAGTTTATATATAGGGTTTAAACTGTGATGTAGAGATATGTAGAGTCGCACTAAGATCATGGTCACACACACACACACTAGCTTTATCTCTCGTTCTCTCCCCTCCCTGGCCTTCTTCGGCTTTGGTTTCACCTTGGGCTTGGGCCCGTCGCCGCCGGTTACGGCGGGCTTGGACATAGCATTCACCTTCATTTCAAGTGTCTCCGCCAGGGCCTGGCGTTCTTTGCCGTTCTGCGACGGCGTGATACTCGCACTGGTGCGGCTGCCGCTGCGGTTGATCTGGGAATCTCGGCGGCATTCTTTTATAGGTGCAGACGTATCAGATCGATGTGCACAGGCAAGCAAACAGCACTAGAATGCAGTCTGGCGTCTCAGGTTGTCGATGCACTTAAAGATCTTGTAGATTCTCCAATTGGGGTCCGTAGTCTGGGGGTGCTCCTTGCCCTTCTGGCCTGCATGGGATCTATTTAGAAAACCCTAACCCTAAAGCCCTAAACCCCAAACCGAAAAGGAACAAGTCAGCTCCGGAATCTCGGGCGAGCACTTTTTTGCAGGTCCTCCACAAACTTCTCCCCTCCTGGGAGGTGAAGGTACTTCTCCTTGATCTCGCATAGTGGGAGTTCGATAAACCTTTCTGTGTTCTTTTGCTCCGAGAGCCTTGGATGAGCTGCAGCGAGGGTTAGGGGTTTCGGGTTTAAGGGTGTTTGGACCAGCGGCTCTTCGAAGTACGGTTGGATCTCGATGGCCGTCATATCGCGATCTAACAGATATGCCTTGAGGAAGGCAAACCTGGGTTCAGGATTGGGTTTTAAGGTTTTAAGATTTTTTGAGGCTTTAAGGGGTTTAGGGTTTAGTGTGATGCCTGGGCACTTGTCCTGCGGGGACACCGCCGACTGCCACTGCTCAACCAATCCTTTGCGTAGTCCTCGTATATATAGCAGATCGAAGTAGAAGTATTCCTAAACCCTAAACCCCTATAACCCCCTAAGCATGAAAGCGAACCTTGTGCATTCTTCATGCGGCGTCGGAGGCCCTCGTTGAGCCGCTTCCGTTCAACCAGATCGATATCCTCGGGTCGTTCCAAAGCCTTAGAGTCACCAAGTCGTGCGAGGAGCCTTGAACTAAACTGCGAGGTTACTATAATAATATGGATGGAAGCAAGCCACCTCGATCTCCTTGATCTCCTGCTCCGACAGACTCCGAGCCTCCAGCGGTTCGTGGGGCCTAGGGTCTGGGGATTATAAGCAAAGGTGCAAATAAGGCCAGGAATGGAATTCAATTGAGCCAAATAACATCATTCGGGTTGCCCTTGAAGACGAAACCCTTCTTTCTGGGAGTGCTCGAATCGGCCGGTGATGGCTCCAAGTCCGATGCTTCAGTCCCCCATGAGTCAGCGGTGTCGGTGCGGCGTGGCCTTAAGTGCATGTGTTGCGGGCAGCAGCAACGACGTTTGAAGATTTCAGCCAAGCGACCTCTTGGACTCCGCCTCCTGCTGGGGATCCACTGTTTTGCCTGATGGACACAGAAACAGACAGGTCTTGAGAAAGACCAAGATCGGAAGTTGAAAAAACGACCCAGCATGAGAATGGTCTGAGTCTAGGGCTTATAAATTATAGGGGTTTAAGGTTTCCGAAACCAAGGACCCAGACCCTCGAGAGGGGCCTTTGGATTCGCTCTTTCCACCAGCCTCGCCCCAGGATCTCTTCTGCTGATTGAGGACAGCCTGTCCTTCATTCGAGCCTCGGCCACCTTAGTTGCAATATTATACGACCAGCCCAAGAGGCACAATTTTATTAACCTCACGAAGCAGCATGCATGTCATGTGTATATACAATATATCACATGCATGTGTGTGCGTGTGTATACATGTATACGATATATGCATGCCAAGACATGAGCCCCCCGGCCTCCCACAGCTTTCTGCGGGCTTTCTTGCTGGCCTTTCGCAGGCACACCGAACAGAGCTTCGAAGCCCTCTTTTGTGCACAAGCCCATCTTCTCGCCTCCCCCCTTCTGGGCAGGTGTTCGTGCAGTGCTCTTTGTTTTGCCCTTTCCTTCTTCTTTTCCCTTTTCCTTGCCCTTCTCGACGGCAGCTTTGCCCGGAGTGCCCTTGTCCTGTCCCTTTCCTTTGCTTTTCTCCTGGCCTTTCTCGGTTGTGGCTTTGCCCTTCTCTTTCCCTTTTCCCTTCTCCTGGTCTTTTTCGGCCGTGGCTCCTGGCGTGTCGCCTTCCTCCTTTCCTTTTCCTTTGCCTTTGTCCTGGCCCTTCTCGGCTGAAGCTTTGCCCTTTTCCTTGCCTTTTCCCTTCTCCCGGCCCTTCTCGGCCGTGGTTCCTGGAGTGCCGCCTTCCTTTCCTTTTCCTTTTCCCTTCTCCCGGCCCTTCTCGGCCGTGGTTCCTGGAGCGTCGCCTTCCTCCTTTCCTTTTCCCTTTCCCTTTTCCTGCCCTTTGTCGCCGGCAGCTTTGCCCTTCTCTTGTCCTCTTCCTCCCTTTTCCTGGCCTTTCTCGGCTGTGGCTTTGCCCTTCTCCTTCCCTTTTCCCTTCTCCTGGTCTTTTTCGGCCGTGGCTCCTGGAGTGTCGCCTTCCTCCTTTCCCTTTCCTTTGCCCTTCTCCTGGCCCTTCTCGGCTGAAGCTTTGCCCTTTTCCTTGCCTTTTCCCTTCTCCCGGCCCTTCTCGGCCGTGGTTCCTGGAGTGCCGCCTTCCTTTCCTTTTCCTTTTCCCTTCTCCTGGTCTTTTTCGGCCGTGGCTCCTGGAGTGTCGCCTTCCTCCTTTCCTTTTCCCTTTCCCTTGTCCTGGCCCTTCTCGGCTGCAGCTTTGCCCTTCTCTTGTCCTTTTCCTCCCTTCTCGTGGCCCTTCTCGGCTGCAGCTTTGCTCTTTCCTTTTCCTTTTCCCTTCTCTTGGCCCTTCTCGGCCGTGGTTCCTGGAGTGCCGTCCTCCTGTCCTTTTCCTCTTCCCTTCTCCTGGCCCTTCTCGGCTGCAGTTTTGCTCTTCGCTTTTCCTTTTCCCTTCGCCTGGTCCTTTTCGGCCGTGGTTCCTGGAGTGCCGCCTTCCTCTTTGCCTTTTCCTCTTCCCTTCTCCTGGCCCTTCTCGGCTGCGGCTTTGCCCTTTTCCTTTCCTTTTCCCTTCTCCTGGTCCTTTTCGGCCGTGGTTCGTGGAGTGTAGCCTTCCTCCTTTCCTTTTCCTCCCTTCTCGTGGCCCTTCTCGGCTGCAGCTTTGCCCTTTCCTTTTCCTTTTCCCTTTTCCTGGCCCTTCTCGGCCGTGGTTCCTGGAGTGCTGCCTTTCTTTCCTTTTCCTTGTCCCTTGTCCTGGCTTTTGCCCTTCTCGGCACTTTGGGCTTCCGTGGTGCCTGCAGCAGACAGACACAAAGGAAGCATGCATATATATGTACATGTATATAGGTATATTATATACAAACACACTGTGTCGTGGTGCAGGTTGCAATTGCAAGTCAGCGATAAACATTCGCCGCCCCCGGCCTTCTTCGGCCTTTTCCTTTGGCCCCCACCAGTCAGCCCACTGGCCCCACTGCTCCCAAAGCACTTCCCTTTCGTCGGCAGGGCGACTACGGTCGACCCAACCCCAGGCAGCCCATGAGGAGTCGCTCATGCTAGCAAAAGCAGCGATTGCAGCACGAGTGTTAAAATAGTCGAACAGTAGCCTATTTTCAGAGGGTGATCTTTCGAAGAAGCTACAAATGGTCATGTTTCACATCCGAACATGTTTCGAGCTCAGCCTCGAGATGGCGATCATGGGACACACACAGATACACGCTGATACACGCTATTCGGTGGTTATTTACCATCACATACACGCAGATACACGCTGATACACGCTCGCCCCGCTGTGATGCAAAAACATGTTTTGCACGTGCCCGTTCCGGATCGCGAGATAGTGAAACCGTGTCGGCACTTAACAGACTGCTCAATTACACATCGAACACTGAATGCTTGCAACACACAGCAATTACATTGCAGCCAAGCATGGATCCATATATAATAATCTCGTCATCAGGATAACCAATCTCTGCGAGCTCAGCGAAGCATCGAGATGCGGTTCCTCAGTGGATGGGCCACGACTGCATTTATGGTAATGTATAGTAGTACTACCATAATAGTAGTAATATAGTGGTATAGTGGTAGTAGTAGTGGTAGTAGCAGTAGTAGTGTAGTAGTACTAGTAGTAATAGTAGTAGTATATAGTAGTAGTAGTAGCAGTAGTAGTAGTACTAGTAGTACTAATAGTAATATAGTAGTAGTAGTAGTAGTAGTAGTAGTAGTAGTAGTAGTAGTAGCAGGAGTACTAGTAGTACTATTAGTACTAGTAGCACTAGTACTAGTATAGTATATAGTGTTATATAGTACTAGCTAGCTAGTATAGTAGTAGTATAGTATAGTCTAGTATAGTATAGTCTATAGTAGAGTAGAATAGAAGTAGAAGAAGAAATGGTAGCACCATTATAGTAGTAGTCGAAGATCGAAGAAGTATAGTAGTCGTAGTGGTATATATAGGTAGTGGTATAGTGGTATAGTACGTGGTAGTGGCAGTGCTAGTCGTAGTGGTAGTTGTAGTGGTAGTATTATAGTGTATATAGTAAGATCGAATAGTATATAGTAGTCCTAGTGGTATAATAGTAGCAAACCGGAAACCATATCCGAAACCGGAAAGCATGATTTAAGCTGTGCGAACTAATTGGGTTTGGGGGTCTACAATCGGCTTCTTCAGGGTTCGGGTATATCTGGGTCCGAAATCCATCAATGAAGCAAGCGGCGGCATGATCCGATAAGGCCCATGGGATCCAGCATCCATCCAATCCCATCCTGAATAGAGCGGCTCATGTGTACAAGTATCGTGCAGCAGAGAACTTACAATATAAGAGTAGTATAGTAATGTTAGAAGGTCGTGGCAGTACTAATGGAGTAGTAGTCGTAGTAGTACTAGTAGTAGTATACCTAGTAGTACTAAAACCTGCAACCCTAAAGCCCAAACTCGGAACCTCCGAAACCCCTGAACCAATCTCTTCGACTTGGGGTTGGCGTCCATGTAACAAGCCTTTGTTATTATAGGGTGTGGGGTATCTAGGGAATGACAACCATCAAATCAAGATTCGAGCAGCGACGTAGTAAATAATGGCAGTGATACTGGTAGCGGTGTAGTGTTACAGTGGTATAGTGGCATGCATAGTATATATAGTAGTTAAGGTGGTGGTGGTGGTATAGTATAGTGTATAGTACTCATCTATATATGTATAATTATATTAATATACAGCATTGCAATATATAGCAATGTAGCAGGAGCAGCAGCAGTAGTAGTATTAGTAGTTTATGACATAGTACAGATACAGAGTACATATATATATATATATATAGCAGTCGATCGTATAGTTTACGATACACTAGCATTGCAACCCCCAAAGCACTGCAATACACAATCCAAGGATGCCATGTACCCTAAACCCCAACCCCAAACCCTAAACCCTAAACCCTATAAACCCTGCTCCTCCTTGTCCCCTCTGTCCTCTCCCTCTCCCTCTCGCTCGCTCTCTCTCTCTCTCTATATCTCTCTCTCTCTCTCTCTCTCTCTCTCTCTCTCTCTCTCTCTCTCTCTTCTCGCGGGCACTTTACACTTGTAGATTTTACTCACATGACAAGCGACACTGCTGCAAGCGTATGAATTCGAACAATCAACAAGCCGACATGCAATCCCAAGGCCCCCCAGCATGAGGCCGTCACTCTTCCATCGATCTGTCAGATTGCTGCAACAATGCCATGCAAGATGGTTTTGTAAACAAGTCCCGCCAGCTCTTGTTGCCAGGTGCAGCATCGGTCAAAGTATGATCTATGTGTATTCCAATAAGTATACATAGACCCTGAACCCTAAGCCCAACGAGTTGCTGGGACTCAAAGGATCAGGATAGACCTGTGCTAAACCCGGAAACCCTGTACCCTAACCCCGCCGAAACCCTGAACACAAAACAGTGTCGGCATTGATGTGATCCCGAAAGACTTGAAATCCTAAATCCCAGATACCCACAAACCCTGAACCCTAGAACCCCCAAACCCTGAACCCTAAAAACACTCAAGCCCCTTTGAACCCAAAAGCACACAAAACCCTCCACTCCATTAATTGAGGGCCCACATGGACGATTTGGGGTTGGCAGTACAGGTTCGGGGTTTGCAATTTAGGGTTTGGCGCTTAGGGTTCGAAGGGCTCAACAACAAGCCGATCATATAAGGAAACTCAAAGTTCCTGCAATCCCACACCACCAGAATCCTAGATAAGCCCAGGCACCATTATATCAGGCTCCATCATCGCCGCGAATCAAGATTCCATCGTGATATACGGATCTTGCCTCGAGGCTGGACAAGATTTTGTTGACACTGAGGGTTTCGGTTGCGAGGGTCTCAGGTTTAAATGTAGGCCTCCATGGATGCTTCGCACGGACCACAATCGAGATCTATATGTGTGCACGAGCCAATTGGCACTTGAACAGTCGGTACATGCGTGCATGAGGATCCCATCGATGTGTGTGCAAAGAGAAGCAAAATAATCCTTTCTCCTGGCCCCACAAGCTCTAGAAATCCCCTTGATCTGGAGGCCATAGCTTTAATCGATCCTTTGGATCGATGAAAATTAAAGCGGGCTGCCGCCATGCACAACAGCCCGAATTTGGGGTGACCGTCTTTCACAAGTGACTATATGCAAAGTGCCAGCCTATATGTTAAGTCTTCAAGGCTTGAAGTAGCCCGGCCCACCCCCAAAAACATCATGGACTCGAGTCCCACTACTTGTACCGCCTTTTCTTCTGCTCCTTCTCGGAGAAAAGCTGTAGAACAGCTTCCCTCTCAGAGGACTCCTTCCAAGCCTGCTCCTTTTCCCACTGCTTCCAGCTCTTGTCGCACCTTATAGCTGCGTTGATCTATACCAAACATGCAAGTCAAACCTCCCCAACAACATCATGTTGATATTTCGTGACGAGTCTCGTTGAGAGGAACTTCTTCCGTTCCAAACCGTAGGCGGTGTCGTTCTTTTTTTTGGCCTGGGGTTCGGACTCTGCTGATGCTGGTGCAGTCGCTGCCGGTGAGGTTGGCGTGGATGCTGGTACGGCTGCTGTGGTTGCGGCTGCTGCTGCTGTTTTGGTTGCTGCGGGTCGCTGCAACTTGGCTGGTTTTTTCGATGCCACGAGCAGCCGTTGCTTGTGCGGGTTCTGGGGTTGGTGTGTTCCGTTGATGCAAGCTTCGACAGCAGCAGCTGGAATATTAAGTGATTCGGGAAGAACGAGAGCTGCCAGATTGAACTCTTCAGCTATTTTACCAGACTCTTGAACCATTTGATCTGCCATGACAACGATTCTGTATATATGTGTATACACACACCGAAGCCTAGGAACTCATCGAAGCAGGATTGTTGTTTGACCAAGCTGCCTCAGGACAGTCGGTGGCCCTCTCGCGATTGTCGGCCTGCACCTGTTACACAGGGAAAAGAAGTGCGAGACAAGATCCTCCGTACTTCACATGTTCAGGGTTTGATGATCTCCACCCACTGCTTTCATGAATGCTTGCATGGGCTTAGGGCTCAGGGTCTAGAGAGTTTAGGGTTCCAAAGAAATAAGGGTTTAGAGTTCAGGGGTTTTGGGTTTTGGGTTAAGTAGAGATAATGGTGGCCCGGCCTTTTTCACAAACCTCCCTTTCTCACCCTTTGGATGCCTGGGTGCATGTGGACCAGTGTAAATCAGATGCGATTCCAAGGACAACCATTGCATCGCCCCACTGTATAGGGTTTGGGGGTTTATAGGGTATACAATCCGAGAGTCTTCTCCTCGACGGGTGCACCCAGGGTCTCAATGTTCTTCTCCTGGGGGTATGTGATTCAAACAAAAGGTGACATGTATGCACAGTCAAGCAGAAGACAAGTGGGAATCGTTGCCGCCGAGTGACGATCAAGTTCACGACATTCTGGTGCACCCGAGCGTTCTCGGATGCTTTCCTCTTGGCCTGCGATAAATGACTGTTGCAATTTGAAGACAGACACATGTTATTCGGAAACGAGCGGCTGTCTCGCAGGTTTCAATCAAACTGTCCATTTCTTTCAGGAGAGCCTATCAGCTCAGCATGTTAACTAGAACCTCTGCATTGAATGCGGGTTTCTTCACCGGCCTTGGCTGGTGCATCCTCGGGGTAATCGCCGCCGTGCCACTGATCACTGCTGCTTGATGGTTCCTGGACATGAGATGCGAAAATATGGCGTGCCGGTATACTAAACTCGCACCCCTATATCAAAATGCATCGCCAGCGTCCCACTGTAGCCAGGGCTGGCCATCAGACGACCAGTCGTATGCTCCGAAAAAAAAAAAAAAACGCAGGATCTAAAAAAATAAATATAGTTGTAGGTGTACATGAATATACACACAGATCGCCCTCGACCCTCCTCGTCCGATGTTATCTCGACATAGTCGTGTGTCTTCGCCGTGGCCTGCGACCGATTATTTTGTTCTATATTTATATATTTCTATATTTATAGTATATACGGATCCGTATATACGTACCTATACATATCTACAAATACATGTATATAATATATATATATATATATACATATATATATATATATATATATATATATATATATATTATACATGTATTTGTATAGATCGACATGCAACACCTTTGTCAGTCCCCTGCAAACCATGCCTCATCACCCCTTTCGGCGGGATCCTGGACCCACTCATCCGATGGTTTCGTGGCCTGCACAGAAATTTGCGAGCTTAAAGGACCACACAGAAAGCCGAACCAATGCCTCATCGCCCCTTTCGGCGGGATCCTGGACCCACTCATCCGATGCCTTCGTGGCCTGCACAGAAATTAATGCGAACCTAAAGGACCACCCAGAAAGCCGAACCCATGCCTCATCGCCCCTTCCAGTGGGATGGACCCACTCATCCGATGCCTTCGTGGCCTGCACAGAAATTAATGCGAACCTAAAGGACCACCCAGAAAGCCGAACCCATGCCTCATCGTCCCTTCCAGCGGGATCCTCGACCCACTCATCCGATGCCTTCGTGGCCTGCACAGAAATTTACGAGCTTAAAGGACCACACAGAAAGCCGAACCAATGCCTCATCGCCCCTTCCAGCGGGATCCACCCACTCATCCGATGCCTTCGTGGCCTGCACAGAAATTAATGCGAACCTTTTGAGGACCACACAGAAAGCCGAACCCATGCCTGATCGCCCCCTTCAGCGGGATCCTCGACCCACTCATCCGATGCCTTTGTGGCCTGCACAGACATTTGCGTATAAAGGGCCACACACACACACACACACAGTCCAACCCATGCCTCGTCGCCCCTTTCAGCGGGATCCTCGACCCACTCAGCCCATGGCTTCATGGCCTGCAAGCGTATATAGGACTTCATATGCGAACCCCAACCTTCTATTAATTATTGCTCCCGACCCATATGCCTCATCTTCTTCATGCTCTTCCAACTGATTCTTCGTGGCCTGCGTAGGAATCTGTACACACTCTCACAAACCTATAAAAACGACAGTGCTCTTATATAGGGCACAACCCATGCCTCGTCGCCCCATTCGGGATCCTCGACCCACTCATGCGATGGCTTCGTCGTGGCCTGCACAGGATATATCTGCACATGGACCACACCTTCATCGTCATGCTGCACGAGAATCTGCAAACCTCCACAACACCTCTACCCACACCAACCCATGCCTCTGCCTCTTCTCCAGGGGGATCCTTCCACTCATCCGTGGCCTGCAAAAGAATCAGTATAGTCTAGGGGCCTGACAACAACACAATTATTTGCCGACACCAACCCATGCCTCGACATCTTCTCCAAAGTGATCGCAATCCCACTCATCCGGCGGCGCTTTTGTGGCCTACACAAGAATCTATAAGCCTGCACAACAATGATATGCCGACAGGAACCCGTGCCTCGACCTCTTCTCCATCTGGATCCTCCCACTCGTCCGATCGCCCATTCGTGGCCTAACCAAGAATTATACTCTAGGAGCCTGACAATTAGCACGAACCCATGCCTCGACATCTTCTCCGGGGCCATCCTCCCAGTCTTCCAATGGCTCATTCATGACCTGCAGAAGTATTTAATCCGTGTATATATACGAGCCAGACACGAAGCACCAAACTGCCGACACCAACCCATGCCTCGACATCTTTACTATCGAGATCCCACTCATCCGACGGCTTTTTCGTTGCCTGTATCCACGAGCCGGACAACAATTATTTGCCGAAACCAACCCATGCCTCGACAGCTTCTCCAGCATCGCGAGCCCACTCATCCGATGGGGCTTCTGTGGCCTGCACAAGAATTAATGCACAACAACACCATTTGTCGACACGAACCCATATGTACCTCGACATCATCTCCACCGGAATCATCCCGGGCCTGCACAGCAGTCTACGAACTTAAAGTTAACAGTTTTACATCCCAATTCCTGCCTGGGCTTCATCCTGTTCACCGCACCAAGTGCAGGGATTCCGAGCCTACAATCCATGAATCTGCAAAGGACAGCTGCAAATGGAAACCCCAAACCACACCTCACGATGTCCTTCAGAGCCGTGATTCTCCCATTCATCCGATGGCTTCCAAGCCTCGCATGTATCTATACATGAATGCATGAGGACACTTGCGAAAAAAAACCGACCTTGTCCCTGGCACCATCTTCCGAAGTCTCGGGTGCCTGCGAAGTCAATCAAGACTGCGTACGAGAGTTCAAAGGCTGCCGTCAAACTGGCCTGGTACTCCTCATCATCCTGTTCATCCTGATATAAATCCCACATGACCGACCCACCCATGCGACTCCTGAGCCAGCGTGGCACAGATCGGCCTCTCCAGTCTTCGCCCCGTCGCCGTGGAACTGGTCGTCCTGCATCGACACTAAGTTTATGTCCATGGTGGCAATGGATTAATTTTAAAGCTAGCGGGCCTGGAGTTCTTGCAAGTCAGGCACCCCATGTTCGTAGTATTCCGTTGGCCATGAGAAGTCATCAGCAGCGGGGGTCTCCGATGAAACTTCCTGGAAATTCACAACCACACTCAGAACACCAAAACTGCGGATCGATGATAGGCCTCGGCTTCCTCGGCATTCCATGGCGTGCAAAACCATTGCCCGTCCTGCATGCAATAATCGCAGACAGCAAGTGTACACGTATGCGTGGCGACTGTCCTGGTTGCACCACCAGCGACCCTCCGGTACACGGACCTGGGACACATAAACAGACACCAGAGACACAAACACCCGAGCTGAAGCCTCCGCCTCGAGATCATTCGGCTCGGTCAGCTGATCGTCCTGTCCGTGTTCAAGGTGTTGAAACTAGGTTTGGGAATTATACCATATACATATCTCTACAAAATTCGAGCCGTCCTCTTGGCAATCGCCCGCATCATCAGACGATCGAGAGTCTTCCTTGCATGTACTGAAACTATATGATTCCAGCATAATATAATACTGGCTGCATGCATGCATGCGGGTTGGACAGCGAACACAGAATGATAGAGCCGCCACAGGCACTGGAGGCGTCTTGCCCCGAAGTCGCTTGCTCGGCACGATGCCACCAAGCTGAGATGCACATGTACATGTTGAGACACAATCTCAAAAGGAAGTCCACTTGAATCCAAGCTGCACTAACAGAACTCGAGGCCTTCCGCTTCAAGCACTGCGAGTCCTCCAGGCATGAACAAAGGCATACACCCATAAAGTTGCAAGGCCGCATGAGGACCACGGTCCTCCGAGGGGTCCAGCAGGTCGGGATCCTGGATCATGATCTGCGTCTCATCGTCGTCCATGGCGTCGTCACCAGAGGAGCCCCTTCTAGCTTTCTTAAGCATCATGTGTAGACATTTGCCCGATTGCTGGACCCATTTGGATCTGGACATTCCTGGAGTTTCCGGTAACTGCAAGGCACAGTCATCCAGCAGCATCTGCAATACTCTTCGGGACATAGCTTCTGTCAATAGTCGTTCCACACCCTCGTACTTGAACACTCGCATAAACGAAAGCATCTCTCGAGTTGCTCGGTGCCGTAGCGACGTAGTAGGAAACAGGCTCCCTGTCGACGCAACAAACTGGAGGTCCAGACGGTTGTACAGCGACTGGGCTATCTCTGCCGTCTTCTGCTCACGTTTGCTCATGGCTGCGCTCGGATCCATGGTTCCTATCTATGCTGCAGTGCTTCTATGTTCTTCTGCTCTTGCATGCATTAGCATCGATCACTTCAACACATTAGGA